>KZ811630.1:4551-15114 GCA_000696205.2 Oncopeltus fasciatus | reverse complement strand
ATATATATGTATATATTCATAAACTCTCAAAGAAAGGGTAGAGACAAGAAAATATATCTTATGTGGTGCTGAATGATAAAAATGTGGAATAGAAGAACATCTTATTTTCTCTTAGTTGCTTTGTGAAATGAAAGATTAGTCAAATCAAGAATTGCTAAAATTGTGCTTGGTGCAATTTGAATATATACATACTAAGGGAATAAGTGTTAAGTTCGTTTGAAGCCCTCCGAATTCCGAGGGTGAAGGGGAAAACTAGTCTGGACTCCAGCCAAGAGAACAATGTCGGCACTCCGAGTCTGTTGTCAGGTGATGTCTACCTGTGTCTGTGCGTGTACGAAGCTGTGCGACACGTCCCTTGCGTGTTCTCACGACGTCACATTACACGCCCCAGTCCAGTAATACCTCTAACGGGTACTTCCTTATAACCTGACGTAAAGTGTTTGCAAGACATATGTCCCTAAAGAGTCCCCCCTACCGTGACACAGCTGCCCATCTGACCTTTAAGATAACCTGATCTATAACATTTAGTATGACAGTAATAATGAGGCGGAACCATAACGAAGTCAGATGAGGTGGGTACTATAAAATGCCGGAGAGGCCTGGAAGAGGATTGCCTGGAATCCAGCCTGGAATCCAAGCCGGCTGCAATGGCCGACACTCGCCGAATCAGCGCTGACGCTGAGTAAATTGCAGGGGGAACATGTTTCTTCTCAAAGACAGCGATGGCTCATGAGCTATGGTCAGTTTGGGTCTGGATCACAAGGAAGACATGCTCCTCTGACGACGTCATAATATTTGTATACCTAATTTTCTTTTATTTCAGAACATTATGACTTAAATGTATGTTGNTTTTTTTTTTTTTTATAATATAAAAATAAAATTCTGAATTAAGACTTTTCTTGGAAACCCTTGAAAGAATAATTTTTGGTTGAAATGGAGTGAGAAAGAGGATGAGTTTGTAGGAAATATGTTGAACTTGAAAGGTCTAACTGTAACAAAAGTAGAGTTTTTGACCGTGGAGATAATTAGTGGAGAATTTTTGGCTTTCCTCAAGCTTGTATGTACCTAACCTTGGAGTAACTGTAATTTTCTTTATGTAACTATTTTTCTAATATAAAAATTACAAGTACAGATATATCTTCAATCTTAAGTGCAAAATTTTTCAATGTAGCTACTTCAGCGTATATTTTTTCAATACACAAATCTGTGTTGTTACATTTCTCAAAACTATATTTCACCAACTGATTGGCAAAATACTCTTTGTACTCACACTTGACCTTTCAGGTGATTTCCCCCACTCCTATTCCTCTGTTTTCACTCTGACGCACTGGGATTTCAGCTCTCGTTTCAGCGTAATAGGCTAAATATCTTTAAGAAATACAACTATTTTCAGCTTAGAGGGAGTAAAAGCAGGCCAGGTGAGCCCCCAATTCGAATTGTCAAATTGCGCTTTATCTCACCTAAAATATTTATTTTATCAATAAAAAATCTTGAGTTTCATTAATATCACCTAATTAAGAATGTAACTACGATGACTGAATGCTTCAACAACACTAGCCGGCCACTAAAGCTAAGCAAAATGTCATAAATTTACGCTCATTGTCTTCCCCAAATTTTAAAATATATTCAATCATTCACTCAGATATCCAGCTTCAATGAAACATGCGAAATCTGGTTGAATATCGCAGCTCTTTTTTTTTTTATAATTTATTTTTTTATTGATGATCTGGTGTAGTCTAACATTAAAAATTGTCAAATTCAGTTTAAAAATAATTTTGTCATTAGTTTTTTAAAATACATAAGGTAATTTACAAACAAATTCTATTTTAAATGAATAAATAAATAAAAATCTACACACGAAAATGGGATATGTGAACTATAAACTGGTTTCTGGAAGGGCTTAAAATTTTCCGCAGGGTCAGGAGTGAGGGTGAGTCTGGAAATGATTTATCATCGTTAAACAGAGATCCATCAACTCAACGAGACGCTCACCGATGACATCCGGGACTAATACCGAGTGAGATCTGCCGAGGATGTGGCCACCGCCCGCTGACAAATCACCCTACAAGAATTGCATAACGTCGCTGGAACTAGTATCTTTGGTCGGGATACGTCTTTCGAATTCAGTTCCTAAAATCTGAAATTCCATGAACTTTTGAAAAATGGTGTTGATTATTTATGTCTAACACAAAACCACTAGCTAGATTGATGAAGTTTATAATTCAGATTATTTATTATTATACATAAAGTAGATTATTTTATGCGAATTCTGAAAAAAAAAAAAATCTAACCAATTTATTACACACACATACATAATACTTCTCTGATATTTGTTAAGAGAGAGATTATCTACAAGACGCTCCTCTCTAGTCTTCTGTTTTGTTCTAATCTCACATCCAACCCATTTCATCTCTTTGCTGTTCCGTCAAGTCGCTAATCTTAGCTGATATTCCTCTTGTAGTTTGATTTTTTGCTTTTTTTAGAAAGAAGAGGAAACAGCCAACAGTAGCATTAAATATCTCTGTAACATTGTTCCATCAAAGCAATAATAATATAGTAAAATTAATCTATAGTTAAACAATTAATGAGAGGGAATAGAATAAAAAAATCTATCAGTCCCAGCCAGGACTCGAACCTGGATCTCCTGCTCGCCAAGTCGGTATGCCATTGCACCACCGGGACAATGGATAGCATACCGGCCTAGCGAGCAGGAGATCCAGGTTCAAGTCCTGGCTGGGACAAATAGATTTTTTTATTCTATTCCCTTGCATTTATTGTTTAAAATTTACGTGGGATAATAAACCACAACCAAATAAATATTTTTAATCTATAGTTGTTTGTTTATTATTTAAGACAATTTTATTTATTTTTAATGATAGTGTGGAATACATTCGGTATTTAAATTAAAACAAAATTGTGAACCAATAGTTTTATTTTGGCTGACATCATGAGATAGCTCATATGATCTAAATGTTGTACATGGCTTTATATTATGCCATTATCTCTTGGCACTGATAAATACTTCAGATTTAATCCAAAACGTCAGTACAAATAAAAAATTTTCGTTCAATTATTTGTTTTTATTTAAATACTTATTGACCATATACCACAGAATGTCTTCTACACTATGATATAAGCTTTCAACTATATTCCATAATTATTTTTATTAGATGTGATGTGTAGAAAGAATTACCTGACTTTTAACGGCGACGAAAATATATAAGTAGTCTATTTAAAATCAAATGTAATTTCTAAAACTCGTGAATTTCGGAAAAACACTAATTGTTTATCATGCATTACTTACTTTTCATCATTCATACACCCTCGATTTGAGCCCATTGGCGAAAACAAACTTTAGAAATCCTACGGCGGGCTTCAGGCTTGCGATGATATAATTTTGATAACTAAGAGAAATATGTTAGAGTAATTATTTCATTGCTAAAGGGAGAGCCTTGTTCTTTCTAAAGAAATCATTATTTATTAAGATTAATTATGTGATAAATGAAATCTAAAGATTAGCTGAGAAATATAATTATTACTAAAAATGACTTAATAAGACTACTTACTTATTCAACACCCAGAGGATCTAGATAGGAATCGGAAAGGAAACAGGAAGTGGTGTAGTCCATTCGGCATTGTGGAGGGAGACAATGGTGATGACACTGGAACCACAAAGGTGGGAGTCCTTGATCCTCGGCCTGGTTGGTGGATTCCTAGAGACAACTCATTTCCATCTAAAGTGGAGTCCAAGTGGCTCTGATGGTAATGGGAGGCTGGGGAGTGTGATTCGATACCCGGGGAATCTGCTAATGCCGTCCGGAAGATGTGTGTGCTGAGTGCCGGCTCATCTCGGATGTGCATAAATATCTCAGAGGCCCGTTTGCTCACCGAGTCCATTCGCTTCTGGGCAATATGCCGGTACATCTCCATTCTAACAACAATTCATCTTGGGATCGAAAACCTAAGCTGTAAAATCACAGGATCTATGTAAGCATATCATATTTCATATGACTAAATCATTTAAAAATGAACAAAAATACGATTAAATAACTAATTAGATTTTACAAGCTGAAGACGAACTTCAGAAAATTTTCAGAGACTTCTGGTCTTCAAGGCTGCTTATTGTAGGACAGATAGGGGGGAGAGTAGCGAACTCCTATTTAAATTCCTAAATATCTCCATTAAAATAAGGTTAAAAAATGAAGTATTATAAAATTACAATTATATTATTAACTAAAAATTGTCTTCATAACATTTAAAATAACGGAAATATTATCAATTATTTGATCATTTTTTCTGAACCTTCACTTGCTAATGAATGATTTCAGCCCTTGAAAAAATATTTAAATACTTAAAAGATTGCAAAAAACAGTAAATTGCTTATTTCAATTAATTATTTAGAATATTTCTACTGTTGATCCCTCCTATTAGTAAGTTGCAATTAGTTCGTACATTTTCTCCAAATTGCCAAAAGAACTCGATTAATTTTGAAGATCACTTTTGGCTAGCTAATGGGATCCGTTCGGCTCCCGTAATTCTGGTGCAGCGGGTTCAAATCCCGTCCTGTAAAAGCAATTATCGATAATAAAAAAGTGGGGTAACCTCCATTAGCCTAAATGGCTAACAATTAAAAAAAAAGTAATCTGTTAGAGAGTATCTTTCCTTTACTCAAACTAAGGGATTGCTGAGCTCTGAAGATGAGATTGATGAAGATGAAAGCGCTCAGTCAGGAGAAGCAAAACTTGGCATTTACAACCTTTCAAAAAAAGATTGCTGTTTTTCTTGCGCCCCCCCCCCTATTTCCCCGATTTTATTAATTAATGAATACCTCATTTATTTTTTTATATTCAAATACATTAGCCAGCCAAAATAATTAAATAAATTATTGATCAAATTCAAATAGAGCTTCTCAAGTTATTTAAACTTTTAAGAATAATATTAAATAATTATGGACATTGAAGAAATCGTTGTTTATGAAGTCATTTGATGTGGAATTTAAAAAAAAAAACGATGTCATTGCGAATTTCATGATAAAACTTTTTTTTTTAAGCGGAAATATTTGAAATAGTAATATTTTTAAGCATTTTAATTCTTCTTTTAATTTTAAACTTTTATTCTTAATAATAAATCTATTTTGGAATATTTTAAAAGGAGAATGTGATTATTTTTTTCCCTTCGATATTTCCTTTCTAAATCCTAATTGAAAGTCCATCAGGGAAAGTCGGGCTGTTTGGCTTCCAGCTTTCCCACCGCTCGATATTCAGATTTAGTGAAAACATCTTGTCGTTTTTTATTGCTGAAATACATCATTTCAGACTATTAATTGAATTCCAATGAATAATTTTGAGAGCTACTTTGAATTGATTAACTAGAGGGATAATAGTCATGGAAAATTTATCAATAAAAATATCATATTCAGTAAAATCAATTAAAAAATGTTTATTTTTGTGCATGTAACGATAAATACCACACACACACACACACACACACACACACACACACACACACACACACACACACACACACGCACACACACACACACACACACACACACACACACACACACACACACACACACACACACACACACACACACACACACACACACACACACACACACACACACACACACACACACACACACACACACACACACACACACACACACACACACACACACACACACACACACACACACACACACACACACACACACACACACACACACACACACACANAAAAAAAAAAAAAAAAAAAAAAAAAAAAAAAAAAAAAAAAAAAAAAAAAAAAAAAAAAAAGTATGTTAAACGAGTAAAAAAGGAAATCTACCACATTAATATTTGTATGAATCATAATATTCATAATATAATAAATTAAAATTTAAATAGCAAATACGATGAAGTGACATTATTTGAATAATAAATTAGCTGTTTGTGGTTTGTTGGCAGTCAAGCATTGTGTGTGAGATATTATCAGAGTTTCGGCCAGGGTGAGAAAGTAAAATACCCCAAATACATTGGGTAATTATTTTATTTTATTATAATTTATGGTTCGACTCAACTTGTAAGTCATCATCAGGGAAATATCAATGTATGGAAAGACCTTCGAGGGAGGTTTTCATCACATCCGAGCTGAGATAATTTATATATTATTTTTGAAATAATCTTGGAGCGCCAATGACCTCAGCAGTTGACTTGCGGAAAAGAAAATAATGAAAATATGATTTTAGAGTATTTTATACTCCTCATCCTGGTCAAAACCCTGATTATTACTCACGCGAATAAATTAAAATTTATTGTTGCGAAATCTGTACTGACTGAGAAAGATATTTAAGGATTTTGGGCTTTGTTTGGAAAATATTTAGACGGATACGTTTGTTTTTTTTTGTCAAAATTTGATTAGGGGGAATTCTAAAAAAAAGACTATATGTAAGTGTTACAAACAGTTTTATAAAAAAACATATCATAAATAGTAAATGTTCAATTATATTTTATATATAAAATTGGCATTTGTGTTTTTTAAATTTACAAAACGTGCCAAGAGTAAAAAATATGTGGTCATTTTTAATTCCAAGCTAAACTTGAAAAAAATTCTATCGTTAGATTACTTCAGACACTTAACAAATTCTTCTGTATATTTCAAAATTAACTTAATGCATAATAATTATGAGTACAGTAATTGCTTTTTTAGTGTCGGATTGGTAAAGATTAGTTAAAATTATTAAAAAATCGCTTTATGGAACCACTGGTAAAAGATTGATTTTCCTACAGGTAATTAGAAAGTATGAAGATGGAAATATTGAAGAAGAAAATTTTGAGAATAACACAAGTGTCTGTTTTTGTAATTATTCTACATGAGAGATCACAAGTGGATTCATCATATAAGCAATTGGATTATTTTAAAAGATACACTACTTTTTACACTTATAAAATAAATTGAAACCATTCAATATAAATAAAATATTGCCATAAAAAAGTCTCTATATTTTATTATTATTAAAAGCTATATAATCTTTTTTCATGTCCTGCTGGGAAGACATTGCATGAGGCAGGACATAAAATCCATCCCCACTCAAGAGATCCGGTTTTATGGCTTTCTTGAAGGAGTTTGTCTCGCCTTCTTCTGAGTCATATATCAATATCGCCATGGGTATATCGGTGTATCATGGTAGATTTACCGAAAGAGAATCAAGATATTCACGTTGGTAAATCGGGAAGCTAAAGATATGTCCCGTTCATCTACACAGACACACAAACAAATATATATATATATGTGTGTGTGAAAAGTATTTCTCTCTGCTCATCATTGGCGAAGGAAAAGAAATCTTTTTTTAAAAATCTTTTTGTGTGTTCACTACACTCTGTATACATACAACGTTTGTAAATAAGCTATAGCTTTTTGATTTTTTAAAACTAATTCCAGCTTCAAAGCGTTGTATAAGTTCGCTAATCGGTGAAACGGATCGAGGGGGGGGGGGATAATTGACCACAATATCTTTGTTAGTAATTGAAAAATTGTATTTATATCCACTGTGTAGAATGTAATTTTCTGATATTTGTGCTCTTTAACATATTTACTAATAGTGGAGGTTATTTATGAATGTAACTACGGTGGGTGAGCGCTTCTTCACTCTTCTTCTGTCCCCAGTAAGTCTAGTTGAAAGTAGACTTACTTGTCTTTCTATCTCTTGGTTCTTTTTGGCTTGTAAGTTAAATGTCGTCATTTATCTTATTTAATACCATATGTCCTTCTTCAATGAGAAATGTTAAATCTTCTTAGATTACGCACTCCTGCGAACAGACAGAGAGAGGAAGAAAACTCAAGCGTTATTTAGTGGCTTATAGTTTTGAACTGTCTCTAACCCCGACTACACCAAGGATATAACGCGAAATGTTGTTATGGCTACCAGTTCCCAGACTGGTAATAAGTGAAATGAAAGGTCACAATGAAGAAGTATCCATGAGGGACTGGCCTCTGGTTTCAGAAAAACGAAGCTGATCCTAGAGGTTAGAACATTGACTGAAGGTATATGGCCTGGAAGAGTGAATAAACGGAACTAGCTGGAGAAGAGTTTAGAGGAGGGGGCGGAAGGTGAATATGGAGATGTTGGAAGATGGAGATGCTCCAGGAGCGTTCTGCCATATGTAAATAATGTAAATACATTACAATAATATAGTAAAGTATTATAACAATTATCTAGAAAATAAATCCAATCACAAATAGAATATGACCTAATTTAAACAGTAATTAAAATATTGAATAGTGACGTCCGGTCCATATATGATATAAAACATTTTAAGTACAGAAAATATACAAGAAAAATATACCATTATGTGTACTGGTTTAAATTATTGAAAACTAGTCAAACTCACACAAACGTGGATTTATATAAAGTGGATATCAAGGCAAGACAGTATAGGATTCATAGATTTGCTGAAGGTTATGTTCAATGTATTAAAAAAAAGTAAAGGCAAATAATATAATAAAATACATTAGTTTTCTATCTACCAAACTACTAAGATAAATAAATAATAAAGCTGAAAGCTATCTTATTCCCACTGTCAACAATTTGATGATAATAAATAAACATCGAATGGTGTCATTGCTTGTTTGTATTATACAGCGAAGAGATATGTTTTAATAAAGATAAGAAGAAATAATTCTCCAAGTCTTCCAAAGATAGCGCTACAAATTGAATAGAGGTCAGTTACTAAATTTAATTTAATTTATGTGTCGGTTTTAAGTTTACTGAGAGCTTTTATAAAATACAGATATAAATAATAAAAGTCCGTTACTAAGCGAATTATTCAATATATTATTGTTGATGAATATTTGTTTTAGAATATTCTGAGTAGTGTAATCCCCCACACTAATCTTACATAAAGAAACAAATCCATGTCACATTCACTGTTCTATATTAAATATTACTCCCGCAGTAGATAAACCACTTTTGGAACACGCTAAATTAGGGCTATAGGCTGTTAAATTCAATATTTACGTCTCAGTTAAAGTCTTATTCTTAATTTCATATTGATATAATTTGAATGTTTCTGTGTAATTCCTGTGACATTATTCAGTCAATCTACAGAGCTGAATTACGTCACTTAACTCTAAACTAAATATCCATCTCATGACAAAAACTTTCTTTTTTTCCCGCGCACTTGACATTGCAGGATATTCCGTCTCCTGTTCGTCCAGATTCTGCTCAGAAAGGAATTCAGCCTTCCCTTTTACATATACAAGTGACATATCGTATTAAATTAAGGAATAATACATATGAGTTGGGTAAAATAAAAATTTGGACTGTAGAGTGTTAGAATAATGACACAAAAACACACACACATATATATATATATATATATATAGAGAGAGAGAGAGAGAGAGAGAGAAAGATAGAGAAAGATATTTTTAAACTATTATTCGTGGTGTCTAGTGGTTCGGATAGGATAGCATAATAAATTTTCAAAAACCTGTCATGAAAACATCCTCAAAAGCTGCATTCCTCTGGAAAAATTTCTTAAATAAACATAATTTTCAAAACAGTATTAAAAAAATTAAAATTTTTATGTAAAAGAACTTCAGCTCTGAAATAATAAATAAATTTCAAAATAGTTTATTAAGCATTTATTTTTTGGCATTCCTAAATAGAAAATTTGATAAATAAGAAATAAGTTAATTTATTCAAAAGTATTTCAGTGAATGAAACTACTGAACACAAATAAAGCAACGCTTTCCCGAGTTACATGTAAGTTTTTTTTTAAAGTTCACTTAAGAAAATTTGCATTAACATACCTTATGTAAAGCTTAATTCTTGAATGAAATATACTAAAGAATATTATGGTATAACTTAATATTTCGACTAGTATTTAGACAGGGTTATCAAATGTCGGACGGTCTTAGGTGTAAACGGAATTTTTACAAAAGCCCTTTCACCTCTATTCTGAAGGATCCAGGGACATTATTAATCTGTCGTTGGGGGGCAGAGGAAATAAGGAGAGAAGTCTTAGAAAAGTGTAAGCCAGGATGCCCATTGAAAGAGATCCTCCCTGTGTCCCATGAACAATGGGCTAGACTGACAATGGGGGCGCCAATGCTGCCATTCCTATTGGCTGAAAAAGTTGGATGAGAATGTTCATTGGCGCCGGAAGAGGTCCCCAGCTCAACCAAGTAATCACTCCTACTTGTGAAAGGAAAAGAGAATGTCCCACTCTTACAAAATGTTTAAATAAATACTTCAACAGCATACTTTGAAAGTAATGCCCCTATAAAAATTCATATTGTGATTTTTAAAACTTTAAAAAGACACTTTAACATGATGCCTTTATGAATCTGAATTAAAAAAAAAAAAGTCCGTCACAAAGGAGATGTTTAATCTCTGCAGATTTTCTCATTTTTTCAAATATGTTTGAATAAGTGAAAAAATTATAGTCTAAAAGGTTATTTCCACCACCGATGAATATAGAACTGTCATACCTTCTATTGTCCGTCTTCATTGGTTTCTGCAAACCATCTGTTGGCCAGCGCTTTCGGACATTGTCCATCTTCTGGCCGAATACATGCGTT
>KZ811629.1:0-14056 GCA_000696205.2 Oncopeltus fasciatus | reverse complement strand
TTTTCTTTTTTTTTTTGGAGGGGAGGAGGGGGAGATTTGGATGTACTGAATGACTTGACCATGTGGTACCTTAGGATGAGACGAAAATCAGTTGTTCTCGAGGGTAGACTCTGCGGTGCCAAGCACATGTGAATATATTCGTGTATGTAATTTATGGAGAAAGACACATTCGCTTTAGCTGGGAGTAAATGGATCTCCACTAAACGTTTCCAGCAATGGAAAGCTGCAAACGTGTACATGAGCCTTTTTTTTCTAAATGGTAAACAAGGGAAAGTGAAATTTATCTTCCCCTCATATGTGACAGACAATGAGATAATTCCTGCTTTCAAGCGGCAATGGAAGTACAACCTTTCCGTCTGACAAAACCGAGGGGATTCGCCACGCCGGTGAAGCACGCCCCGAGAGAAGGGGATCAGAGTCGAGAAGTACAAACTCCAATGCCGACTCACAGGTGGAGGATATGTCCCGTCATCGTTGGGACTTTCTATGACACGAGTCTTACCTAACGGGAGGTCTACAGGAAGTCAGCTGATCACTTTCTTCCAAAATCACTTACACAATTCCGAAGGAGTGATTCAAGTGTTGGAAATTTTATAGTCGCATTACGACGTCTATTGTGGAAAAGGGGATTCAAGAACGGAGTTATAACTTTCTTCACACTTGCTCAATGAACAGTATGTCGGGAGTAGAAAGGAATAATTTATGTTTCTCTGCCTGTCATTAATATTTAACTTTCGGACTACACAGTTAAAACATTTAAAAAAAAAAGGCATTCTAAAATTAAACAAATTATCTACCTAACGTGAGACAACCACATCTTTAATGTATATCGACGGGGCTAAAAATATCGCCTTTACTTTTAGAACTCACATTTTTGAAAATGGATTAAATTGATAATAATAAATAGTATAAATATCGTTTAATAACAAATCATAATTCGTTATAAAGCTTATGTATAAACTAACATTACATCCACTTAAAGTATAACTTTGTGTAAGTTTTAATGCTTATTTTAATATTCTCCAACATGGGATTTGTAGCAGATAAGACGTCAAAAGAGGAGCTTCTTAATCCCAAAGTTAAATGCCATTTCATATAATAAATACATTTTCCGATAGAGAAATTTTGCAAGCTGTGGTCATTTCTTATTTTCCTACTTTGAGCGGTGGTAGTTTTCGCCAATATGTCAATTTCTGGAGAAGCTTTTGATCTATAGATCCCTGGGGTTTCAAAATGGCACATTTGGCCACTGGTTTATCTGCCCATGTCGAGTGCATTTCCTCAATGTGAAGATTGCAATAAGATCCCATTTTGTCTTGTTTGGTTTGACACCTTATGTCTGTATATGGGATCAATAACCGTGTGTGCTAGAGTGGAAAAATCTTGTTTGCTTCTAGGATGGAAACTACCCTCGATGAAAATAACTTGTTGGAAAATATATTAAGTCCGAAAGTAACTACTTATTTTCTGAACAGCTGTTCATGTAGGGGTTAAATACCATACACTAACTGAATAAAATTGAACACTGCGTTTGACTCAGCAAGCTTTAGATTAGGAATGGCACACACTCATTAAAAATAGAAGGGATACGAAATTGTACGGGATGCTGCGAGTAGATTACTAGCTCAGTCCAACTAAAGTTATAGCTTTACGCATAGCTTGACTTGTCCTGTAAATATTTNGAGACCATGTGATCTCCAGCAAATATGGATTACTATAGAGATTATTTAAAAAAAAGAATAAATAAATAAATTAATTAATTAATCAAAAATAACAGGCGCTGATAACCATGGTCGTTGAGCGCCTCTAAACCACAAACAACAACATTTTGTCTTGTTTGGTTTGACACCTTATGTCTGTATATGGGATCAATAACCATGTGTGCTAGGTGGAAAAATCTTGTTTGCTTCTAGGATGGAAACGACCCTCGATGAAAATAACTTGTTGGAAAATATATTAAGTCCGAAAGTAACTACTTATTTTCTGAACAGCTGTTCATGTAGGGGTTAAATACACTAACTCAATAAAATTGAACACTGCGTTTGACTCAGCAAGCTTTAGATTAGGAATGGCACACACTCATTAAAAATAGAAGGGATACGAAATTAATCGTTGTAAGAATTAAACATTTTCTACAAATATATTCAATTAGCTGGCTGTGGACTTTCTACCCAGCTTCCAATGAACAAATTAAGATCTGCTGCGAGTATATTACTAGCTCAGTCCAACTAAAGTTATAGCTTTACGCATAGCTTGACTTGTCCTGTAAATATTTGAAGTACTTCCACTCCATCAATCAAAGAGACTTTGTTTTTGTTTTGTTTTTTGGCTGCTATTATTTTATTTTTGTTACCTTTAAAAATATATTATTTTTATTTTCCGAATATATATTTCATTTCCTATAAAAAAGCCTTCTGTTCAACAGTAAGAGTTCACACTCTCTATAATTCAAAATGAGTGACACAGAAAGACTCAAAATCCCTGATAGTAGGATAAAAAAAAACTTTCAGATGCTGAAACGGAAGTGGCTTCTGTTAGTGGAGCCCATTAAGGACTCCCTGTACTTCTGATTCCAATACAGTGGTCTGTGCAAGAGAAGGCATTTCTAGAGTAACGACTTAAGATGTGAATTAACTGGCAGTAATAATCGGCACTTTTAGGTGTTGACGAAGATGTCAGGTATCCTAGCGGCCGACATAGAAAAATTGTGACAAACTAAAGCAGAGGATCATAGAAAATTTTAGTAACTCTGTGACACAGAGGATTAAAAATAAAACATTCTCAAAGGAATGCAACTCGCGAGCCAAGAACCTTCGCAGGTTGCGCTAGCGAAATTGTGAGCAGAGATGTAGTCAAGGCTACAGATCCTTCCCAAACAGAATGCAGGTAGCCCTTTTGACAACTGAGCAAGAGTATTTAGTGAAGAGATAATATAGCAGAAATTTATGTTCCCTTGGATGCTCGTGCAGTAGGTCGCGCCAACCTTGACCTCGTCCTCACTTGCAGAACGACTCCTCCAAGAAACGAGTTCACTAAATAGCGCAGCACAAATAGGCATAATTGTCTTCCTTATGCTAGCTTATGAGTATAAATTCTAAAATATATTAGGTGAAAAATGTTAATATCATTTATAAATATTAATTTTATTTGTGGTTTTTAATCCCACGTAAATTTAAATCAATTAATGCAAGGGATAGAATAAAAAATCTAACTGTCCCAGCCAGGGCTCGAACCTGGATCTCCTGCTAACCTGGCAAGCGCGTTATCCTATTACGCTACCGGGAGAGCCAGATAATTTATTAAATTCCCAGCACTAGTGTCGAGAGTCTAACCTACGAGAATGAAGAATAGGAGACCGGGCTTGCCCGGTTAGCAGGAGATCCAGGATCGAGCGGTGGCTGGACAGTTAAATTTTTTATTNTTTAACTAAACTGATGCTTATTTTAAAGAAGTCGAATGGGATTTAATAAGCTTAGAGAGAGCTCTAAAGAGATTATTTAGTATGGGTAAGTATTAAATTGAATTAAAACATTTCACTCCTTTGATAAAACAGTATTTAAAAAAAATATTATACCCCTTTATATATAGATTTTAATGTATCATATTTTTAGCTTCCCCAACTGTGCTTATCGGGGTTAAAGAATTTAATGTTTACCTCTAGAATGGCCCTCCCCATGATCCCAAGTTGTATGATAGCAGGTTAAAATAAAAACAAAAAGAATATATAGAAGAACATTCTGAAAAATTCTGAGAGAGCAAGTTCAGTACTGACCACATGTATAAATAGGCTTGAATATGAGAGCCAAATTCAATGTGAGTCCCAAAGCCCTTAACAGCTTCTTGTCATTGGAATACCTTTTCTATTAACTGTAAAGTATAATATTATAAATTATTGTTGATGACATACATAGAATCTTTAATTGTCAAAAATTATTTTTAAAGATCAAAATCTCTCTTTTGACAAATATTTAAATAGATATTGACGATGAATAGAGAAAATTAATTGCTTTCCATCTAATATTTTATTTGAAGCTTGATATTAGTAAATAACTAATCTGATTATCATTTAGGTAATATATCTTACTTTGAGATAAAATCACATCCATGCTCTAGACTTTTTGGGAGGGAAAAGTGGAGTTAGAGTTCTATATTCTAAATATCTTCTTCAATATATGTTTTTTTTTGAGAAATACATGTATAATATGTTATAGGATATAATTTTCAGAAAATTAAATTTTGTTCTTATAATGTTAACAGAATTCTTTGCAAATCTTTATAGGAAAATTTTCACAATTCTTTCTCTAAATTTAACATAAAGCAAGATCATATAGCATACACTTAGAGAATATTATATTAAAAATGTTGGTCTAGGCAAAACTATTATTAGTTCAGGGATATTTAAGTTGACTTGAGAGAATTTATACTTGACCAGCTGGCTGAATGAACAAAATTTATTATTTTTTAAATGTACAATTTCGTAAAATGTTAATTGGGTAGCCATAGAAATAATTACACCAAAAATTTCATTGTAAGCTTTCAATCCCCTATCAATTGTGCAACATAAGATAATAGTCTTAATAATAAATTTAATTTAAAAAAAAGTTCGAAGATTCGAATTTTAAAATTTGAATACTCTAAAAGGAAAGAACTACTTGTTTTAAGAAAAATTCATGTTTTAGAAGTTATGCCTAGGTTGGTTCATATTTCATATAAAAATCATAGAAACCTACAACTTATCGTAGACTGTGCTGATGAATCGGTATATCAATAATAAAGGGGGTGTAGTCTATAATAAAAAAAATTGTGGTTTAAACATACTTTCACCATGGTCATTCCAACCTCTAGATATGAAGGTACAGAAGAGGCATTATAACCGGCCAGAGACTTCAGAGTACCTAGCAGTGTACCCTCCAGATGTTTGCTATCGGTGGCAGTCCATTCCTAAGGCCTGGGTCGGTAAGGAAATCGGAGGTTATGATTGGCTGACGGGTCCTGATGGTTGCAGAGAAATCTACAGGCACGAAGCCCCCTACCCATATTCGCAGTCTTGAGTGCAGGAGTCTTTGTTGGAACGATGACTAGGCAGACCCATACCTTCTCTGGCGATTTCACCTACCTCTCTCTTCCTCTGGCAACTTCCTACTTTTTAACACTTAACTATTATAATAATAAGTATACATGTGTGTAGTGTGTGTGTGTGTGTTATGTATACATATAAAAACTTTTCCCATATATATTAGCGTCACCTCATTATACATTTACTAATGTGCTCTTAGCAAGACCTGGGAGATATAAATAACTCTGGCTCACACACACACTCCTCCACAAACTTATTTACGCTATCTGGTAGTTATTATTATATTGACAACTTTTAGGATTGAGTGAAATCTTATTTCTTTATTGATTGATTATTGATTATTTATCAATATTTTAACTAAACGCTTGTAGTAATGATGTGAATCTAAACTTAACAGTTCAGAACTTAAGTTCTTAGCAGCATTAGTATTATTCGACCGCAAGAAAATATACTGAAGAGTCAGGACTTGATTGAAAACAATGGCATATGTCCGATCCTAGGTGTAATACAATTTTAAATAATTTACAAATTTTAAAAGGTTTCACATTAATTGAGACAGCTAATTTGATACGATTTGGTCAAATTTATTTCAATTTTTTTGAGTTCCTAATAAGATTCTAATAAGAAAAGAAAAAAAAAACCAGTCCTGCAACTGGCTTTAGAGACATACCAAGTTTGCATTCTCATTCATTACTCGAACCAAGGTACACTAGAGTTCAGCACACTATTCTGGTCGCCTGATTTCTTCCAATTCAATGAAGAATTAGTAATCTCTAGGAGAACACCGGATATCCTTTGGTTTATTACAAACATAAGCACAGAAAGAAAATCCAACTGTGCACTATGAACATTAGGCGCCAGGCTAGCTCACGGGATCCGTCCGGGTCTCGCAATCCTGACGCCGCGGGTTCAAATCCCGCCCAGGTCAATCTTTTATTTATAAATTGTAATAATACGAGAAAATACCTTCAAAGATAAGGCTTTATTATTAGATTTACAATCTTAGTAATGGAGTGAATCATCACATAAATAGAAGCTTGTCCTGAGCCATGGGTGTTTAAAATGGGGTGGCAACCTGTAGATAGCCCCTCCGTTCAATGACTCTGAGTGGTTGCAAGTGAGGCTAACACAGCAAAAAAAAAAAAAAAAAAATTTAACCTTTGTGACCTTTGACTCAAGAGTCCAGTCCCTTAACCACCAGACCACCCTAAGATTCTGTATAAAGTTAGTAGGGAGGCATATGTGGGGTATTACCCTAATGGCCGTGAAAATCGTATTTCACGGAGGGCCGTCCATGTGTGAGGCTCGACATAAACATCGCTCGGTTGCGGGGGACGTTTCCCGTCGTCCCCACGCTTTAAAAGAAACTAAAAAGTATCATAACAAAGGTAATCCTTTCTGAGGAAACCCCTTTCGCGGGACCTCTCTGACGTAAGGAGGGTTTCCATCTTTTATCCGCTTAAAAAAATTGCTGAAGAAAATCCAGCTTTCTCACCCCGGTGGCGAGGTTTCCTCAGCTGTATACTCCCCTGATGGCGTGAACTGCTTGGAGGGGTGTGGCGATTGGCTAAGACTTGGGGCCGACTCTTATGGCCCTCTGGCTAGTCAGTCAGTGTGTTTTAGCTACCGGGAATGGAGGATGGCTCTTCTTGGTGAGTAACACTCTAATTATATACAACATTAAGCTTTTACCACATAAATTGTGAAAAATAAACCCTTTACTAAGGTTTTTACGGGAGATAATATACTTCAATAAAAATCTACATTAAATCTTTATTCATAGATCAATATAGATCATTATATATCAATATGATTCATCGATTATAGATCACTGTTATCTATAAATAATATTTATTCCAGTATCATTGTTGGACCTTTCTGAATTATAAGAGAAACTATCTTCTATATACATATTTTTTTTCTCGAGTAATAAGTAAATTTAATTATATTAATGTGTAAATTGTCATTCAAATAATTTCAGTAAATAAAGTTAATTTATTTATTAACCGTTTCTTCTTCCAGGTTGGACCGTGTCAAGTTCTTGATATTTGCCGAGCTTTCTCACATCATGTGATGGCTTCTTCAGGGCTGAAAAGAGAATCTGAAAGAAGAAAAAAAAAACTGAAGAAGCCATCACATGATGTGCGAAAGCTCGGCAAATATAAAAAAATTGAGACGGTTCAACCCGGAAGAAGAAACGATAAATACATCTAACGACCGTCGAAGCCTACGTGAACATCTAACATTTAATTTATTTATTTAAATTAATTATACGGCAATATAGTTCGTTAACTATTAGGGTGAAACTAGGTACTGTCATTCACTGACTGTCTTTAGCCTGAAAAGACTATTCTAAATTACACTATTTAATCTCATAATTTATTTTTTAACGCATTAAAATTTAAAAAAAATGAATTTAAACCGAAACCAGACTTTAAAATCGACATTACAAATTTCATTGTGAAAACCAAAACTCTGGCCTGTAAAGCGTTACATATATATTAACAAAAATCAATTTACTTAAACATATTTAACAGTTGTAATAACCTGAACACTCACAAACTTCAATAAAGGAAAATGTAAAAATAAAAATAAACCTGGGGACATGTATATATATACATATATATATGAGTGTATGTTTGTGCGTGTACATATATGGTATATTAGTTATTATCATTTTCCTGTCAAGGAGATAGGATCTGATAATATACTAGAACGAAATTACAAAAATCTGTCATGAAAACAACCTTAATATAATTCCTTTGTAATTCCCAAAAAACGGCAATCATCATTTAATACCTTCCTGATTAAGGTTAAACGTTGTCGACATCACAAAAATTTTTTTCAGGAACAGAACGTAGATCTGATTTTATGTGTCCCCAACCCAACTCGATGAGAGTAGCAGGTGGGGGACTTTAAACACTTTTCAGTTGACTTATATTTTGAAAATAATTTTAGTACGGTAGAAGTAAACCTGTAATCTCTTTAAGGCAAGTCACATGAGTCCAAGTTAGAGCTTCGTTGTTTTTGAAATCAAGGAATACCTCAGCGTATATCAGCTGGGACAAATACTATCAGAAGTAGAGATATCAGTTATATTACTGATTTTTACTTATCTAGTAAAAACATTTCAAGAATAAAAATTACATTTTTTTTTTAAATCTTAATTATCAAAAATAAGCGTAGCTTCATAGAAAATGGATATGAACTTCATACAGCTACTCTGATTTGAAATTAAACAAAACATTCATGTAAGAAATTTATGCCCATACATTATTATTTTGATTTATAATGAATAGAATAGTATACTTATTTTCAGAAATCTAGTTTTTTATCATGTTTAAAACTTAATTGGAAATTCTTTTATGTCGTATAGTTCATTTCCAATTAGCTTATTTTTAATTACACTCTGAAAAATCCTAAGGTACTATAGAATATTGTTTTTAATTAAATTGAGGCATTGAAAGCTAATATTAAAGTTTTGAATTGATTGAGAACAAGAATATCTTAAAGTATTTTATCGAAATGCTTAAAATTTGAATATAATAATAATTATATTTGAATATAATTTGAGTATCGCAAAAAGTTTTCCATATACCTAAAAAATATTCGAGATAGTGGTGATCATTATATGCAAAATATAACTAGCTGCTATTTACATACACTTTACATAATTCATTAAATGAGCCAATTTTTTATTTCAGTTTTTTTTTTGCGCCTACAAATGTGGCCAATCGGCAGAGCAAAGCCGCATTGCGGGTCTATCGATGGAAAGGTTAAAGGGTTTTATTAGATGATTTTAGTTGGGGTTCGGTCAAGGTAAATCCAAAAATAAAATACAAATTTAAAAAAATATGTTTTTTTTTTAAATATTATCTGTCAACGTTTCGGCTTACATTGTAAGCCATCTTCAGAGCTGCCTATCATGAAGACGAGAGAGGATTCTAACTTGACTGAACCCCAACTAAAATCATCTAATAATAATATCTACGGTCAAAAAACTCTCCATTTGAAGTTAAACAGTTTTGATAATTTTTATTGGTAGCAATAAAAATTAAGGTTTCAGAAAATTGAAAATTAACTTGAAAAATGTACAAAAGAAGTTAGTGATGAATTCAACAGTTTCCTTAACTTCCTATTTTCAGATATACAAAATATTTTTTCATACTGACCTAAAAATTACTGTCCTGTTTATCGAATTGTATTTGTACATTTAAATGTAGTTTTTTTGTGGATATTTAATGTTTAATCAAATGATCCGTAGTTCTCATTCTAAGTGACATAAGTGTCATTCAAATTTCTTTACTGCGACTTAGAACTTTAATACCACAACCAGGCAGGTAAACCATCCTTGCACTTTGTTCACATGGACATTAACTATTAGCTTAAGATTCAGCAACTTCCGTTATATGTAAAGAGGAAATCAATAAAACTAGTTATTATGCTTCAATCGATAAAGCATAAAAAACAGTGAAAGTGTGACAATTGAAAGTGTTTTTCTTACATGAGCCAATCCCCATTTTCGGAGGGAAAAGAGGTTGAAATGCAATGAAGATTCCAAAGTTTTATGTCTTTCTATTTGCGTAGAAGAATTTGCCCCTGCAATAACTCTCTGAGAGCGTAAATTCATAAAAAATTTTACATTCAATCCCCGGGTGGGGGACATTGCTACGTCCTTCAAATGCATTTGGAATCAAAACACTAACTTTTTCTTTGAAAATTCACAACAGCTTAGCGTTTTGAACAGGATCATTGATGAATTTATTATGTTTGATCCTTTGGACAGGGTATTCGTGCAAATAGTCTAATTCTTAACTTTCTCATGGTCCTTCTTCTAACATTGCATAAGAAATCGAACACATATCTTATATATTTTCTTTCTATACCATATTTTCCACATCTATTCTGAATCTTTTTTTTTTTTTTTTGCTTTTTACTCCCAAATGTATCCTTTAAATTGGATTTTTAATAAGAATCCCATGTATAATTCATGGTATCTCAAACTATGTATGCCCTTAATAATATTTTCATCATTCTTCGATTGCCAATCAGATTTATTAAATAGTAATTGAATTAGGCAATATGGATATATAGCGATTCTTAATCATTTTTATAAACATTTAGTTTCTTCAAAATTTCCAGCAAGAAAAAGTATCGCACTTTCACTTTTTTTTAATAGTATTTTTGTGGGGTCGAGGAGGAATTGAGACAGCACCATACCTTTCACTAATTGTATAGTGAAGGGCGTATGTGAGGATTGAAAAATTTCTACCAGGGCCCCGGCATCCACGTAGTGCACGTCCGTCTGAATGCAGCGACAGAAGCAGGAGGGAAACACGGAAACCAGCTCGAGGGTGGCGGGGAACAGTGCGCTTGGTGAAAGTGCAAGGGGTTTTCACCCTTGTGTCGATTAGCAGGCCTGTCGGACTTCCGAGTGGCTCAGTCTGCACATTCAACTTCCGAGCGGAACGCGAACTGCAGCTTCAAGGGGATATGGAGAGTGTGGAAGATCTTTGCTACCTTCAAGATACTTTTTATATTAAAACTTCCCATTTCATGAATTAATTTTCATACTGAGAGCTTATAAGGGACCTGCTCAATGATAGGAAGCGTGAAAAAAAAATATGGAAATTTCCTCTTTAATTCAAACCACAATGAAAATATTCCTAACTAAACTATACATTTAATAAGTATGATGTTCACAAGGAAAACTTCAAACATCTTTCGAGGCCACGATTCTGCTAGGGCTTCTTTATATTCCCTGTATGATTGAATACTCAATTGTACTGAATCCCTCACGGAAGCTCCTTCAATGAATCTATCATTTCAGAAGGCCTCCGTCGAGATCTTAGACAATTTGGCTTAGTCGAAAATATCTTGCCTTCTGGCTCCCCAACTGAACTGACTTGCCTTTATCTGACCATAGTCGCAGGAAACTATGCGTTTCTATAGAACTTTTCAAGAACAGATTACGACATATCTCTTTAGATCATATTCTGCTTTGTCTTCGACCCATTAAAGCCTCTTCTTATCCGCTTCATGAATTCGAGGTTTCGCTATTAATTTGATTTTTTTTCTATTTAAATTGTTATCTAACTCTACCGCGAATGTCATTGGATCCTTTATAGTAGAATCGGAGAACCTAAGTAGCTGTAACTTCATTCTCAATAATGTGAATCATGTTCTATTTAATTAGTTTATTTTGATTCATGGAGACTGAAAATGAATCTTTGTATTTCAAATAATTTTGAAAATCTAAAAATACTCGAACAAAACCCCTTCAAATGAGACCTTAATATACTTACTATGGGGCCAACCAAGACCGAATCATCTCTAGTTTTTTTATTTTTTACTTTCAAAGCACAAATATTTCGCCTTAAAGCATCCTCTGTGTAAAACAAGCTGAACTAAATCTGAAATGTGTACATCAATCCATCTCTACTGTACTTCACATATTCATAAATAGATGATGTTTGGCGATGATTTCCAAAGAAAGACATGGTAAAATTTATTTCAGACGTATATATAGTAAAAAGTTATATATAATGAAAATTGCCATCCCATCAGAAATGTGTATACAACCAGTTAGGGGTATAAAACTTGAAAAAGAATCTAAGTTGTTTAAAAATTAAAATAGAACAACACGAAAACACAAAAGGAATAGGTCATATATTAAAATTTTCTACCCGTGAATGTGCATATTTCCAACTTCAACGCACACAAGACACCGGAACTCTCTCATTCGAATACTTGAACGTTTCAGTTATGAGTTCCGAACCTAACACACATACGCTGTCAACGATAGGTGTATAGAAGAGAATTATTTGTTCTACATTATTATTTCCACATTACACAATAAAACATCAGTCTTTAGAGTAATCAGTGAAACCCTATTAAAATATTAAACATAACTCTATTATATACCATTAATTTGTCCATTTAATAAATAATGAATGGACTGATACTAAATGGACAGACAAATAATAATTGTCTTATTATGATAATAAATGGACTTTTACTGATTAGAAAATAAGATAGAGAAGACTTAGCACTGTAGCTTTCATATTTATACCTGAAATTTAGGATTGTCCCAATACAAAATAATTCAACATTTTATGTTATTCTTTTTATTGTTCTTTCTATTCTGCCTCAGTATGTTATTTATTTTCGTTCTAAAATTAAATTATTCTCAAAGACGGGCGAAGAATCCAATACTTCCAGACTCGACTTACTCCAGATGAAAATCCTTTAAATATGGAAATCAAACCCGTGCACTGTGTTGTGCTCTGCTAACGTCCCGGTTTTCTTCCTCCCTCCTTGATTTGTCCCAATTGTCCGTACAGACACTTTCCTGCAGTTCCAATCTGACAATCGGGACTGGCTAATCTGAATACTAATGTATGACCTCCCGTAATACATTAGATTTAAGGAATAGTAATAAATAATCTATCAGGCAGGAGCTGCACAAGCTAGGCAAATACAAATCCTAAGTACAACTGTTGATGAAGATTTGCATTTGACCTTTCAATGTCAAATAATACCCACACTTATACGATAAGCCTTTTATTAGTAAACATATCTGTTTCGTTTCATGGTGCTTGACATATTATTACTCTATTGACATTTCAGTTTATCCCCCACTCCTATTCGTCCAATTTTGCTCATTAACGAACTTTTGCATTTAAAAGCGATATTAATGGAAAATCAATGTTATTGCTGCTTCTAGGTCCTATATTTAAAATTTATGGTTTTGACCACATTCTTAAAACAATTATTATAAAATAATTTTTATGTTGCTAACAATTTTTGATTTATTTTAAATTTTCTAAACTAAATACTACGCCTCCTATATCCAAAACACTTTTATAATCGCCCTTGACATTTATCTCACACTCCAATTGGACCGATTTTCCTCAATTATAAACAGCCTTATAGAACATTTTAAAAAAACTTGCCAAATTGCATATAGAACAACAAATAATATCTGCTTATAAACAGTAAAATTAAAATTTACAAACCTCCACTATTAAATTTTCAATTCCGCTTTATAACTTTAAAATATTTCTTTCATAAATAAAAAAAAATTTTTTTGAGTTTTGTAAAATATTTTAGTAATACTGAACGAAATATTTCGCCCACAACTTAAAAAAAAAACAACTTGTTACTCGCACTTGATATTTCAGGTAATTTCTCACTCTTATTTGTCCGATTTCACTAAATATTTTTGTCCAATTCGACTCATCATTTAGTCTTGAATTTAGAAGCTACATGCCAAATTTCATAACGAAAATATGAAAATGATCATATCACTGCCTGACACGCAATAGCTAAAATTTAAATTTTACTAATATGAATACTGTATTTCCTCAATTTAACAGCCACTCACATATTTTTCAGCTTAACTGCTAATTTTTATATTTTTATTTTATTTTATACGACACTAAATAAACCTAAAAGAAATACTGATGATACACATAATAACTAGTAATGTGTATATTTATAAATTTCAGACACAATTTCTCAGCATCAATAAAAATGGGAAACACTTTTTAACATAAACCAACAGCGGTTGAGAATGTTATTTTGTGAAAGTCGCAAATCAGGTTAGAGAGGAAGAAATCATAAATAAGAATGATCAGAGTGACGAGTGACGTTAGAGTTAGTGCAGTTACGAAAGAAGACAAAAAGAAGCGATTGAGATACCCCCTCCACCAGACCTGAGTATATAACCAGCGTAAGGCGAGGAAGTAGTCAGTCAATGGCCGAGCTGGTACGGGCAAGTTTGGTAACGAGTGTGCACACTACGCAAAGGCTACGACATGTTACACTCTCCGTCTCAAGTAGGAGCAGATCTGAGACGGAAGGTATATAAACACACAAGAGCTGCGTAATCCAAGCTCACTTCACAAGGATATAAATATAAATAGTAAATAAGGAATTCATCTTAGAGAAGATGGAGAAGGGAATAAGCGTAAAAGG
>KZ811621.1:10766-23025 GCA_000696205.2 Oncopeltus fasciatus | reverse complement strand
TGAAAAAAAAAAATATGCTTATTCATCCTTGGAAGTTTAAATTTCTAACATCGATGAAAATCTTTATTTTGTTTACTTAACCCCTCTCCTAACTCTATATATGGTAATTTCAGAATGCCGAAGAGATATATTGTTTTGATAAAATAATAGGATGTGAAAAATATATAAATGGTATCTGAAGCCATTTAACTAAAAGGGTAGCTTTAGAAAAAAAATTACAAAAATGATTTGGTAAGGAAAGGACAACAAACAGAGTGCGATTTCCTTGCAAATCATTCAAAACAGATAATGAATGAAAATACTTGACTAGGGGATAAGAAGTATGAGTTTGAGAGAGAAAGAAAGAGAGAGAGAGAGAGAGAGTGAGAGAGAGTGAGTGAGGGTGGGAGGGAGGGAGGGAGGAATGAAGACTGTGGACGGACAATAGATTAGTTCGGTCGGAAAGAGGGTAGGAGCACTTGGAAGGGGGATGGCAGAGAAGAGGTCAGCGAGGACCTAGAAGGCATTACTGCTGTTGTGATAACGTTTTGAGAGATGTGGCCCTGTTAAGAATCGATCCGACACAGAAATAGTTTTGGCGAAGGGCCACCCTCACGCTCACAGCGGGGAGCCAGCGGTCCGTGTCATCGCCCTCTTCGAGCACACTGTACGGATCCCTCGTGTGAAAACAGGGCCGAGAGAGAGTGACTTAACGTCCCACGTCGGCGGGGAATCAAGCTAGGACCGTACTAGTGCAGGTGACCAAATCACTAACAGGCTCGTCTAAGTGTACCGCGCTGAACGGCCATCGAACACACATCTGACCTCCGCGTATCGGAAAGAGAAAGGCGGATACATGCACACCTGTGGGACTTGCATCACCTCAAACTAAAACATAAAAATCTGTGAAGAAATGATATTGACACTTGCATAAAACACCAACTCAAGGTTCTCCATAAGAGAAACTGTCACGCTAACCCCTCTCTCCACTAAGTTATTTACAGGCAGTCTCCCGTAAACCTGTACTGATAGGAAGTTCTAAGTGTAGCAAGTTTTTGACGACTGCAGTTAAGCATTAGAGTAGTGAAGACATCCAGCCTGAGAATATTATACCTTGAATTCTCGAAACAATTTAAGTATTCGTGGTGCAAGATTGTTACCAGTAATGTTGAATTTAATAATTTCGCGCAACACTAAAAAAAAGAAAAAGGAAACGAATAAAAGTACACTCAAAAAGCTTTCAATATCACTTTGGGGAAAAACAAAATAAATGTTTTATAGTATAAGGTAGATAATTGTGTGGTATTTAATCCCACGTTAAATTTTATACAAGAAATGCAAGGGAGCAAGAAAATAAAATCTCACTTAAACTATAGAGCTAATCTAGCCTGCCTCGGTGGTGCAGTGGTCAGCATACTTTCCCGGAAAGCAGGAAACCCGGGCTCGAGTCCCGGCTGAGGTAGTAAGATTTATTTCTGGCTCCCTTGCATTTCTTGTATAAAATATAACGCGGGATTAAATACCACAAAAAAAATCATTAAAAAATCATTTTAAAAATATCAGAAAAACCGAGATTTTAATTAATAGCCGTCAGACAAAGTTAGCTCCTTCGAATATAAGACGATATATTCGTCTTACTTGAGGGTTTAGACTAGGAGTAAAGTACGGGGACCTATAGAAATTATCTAGCCTGCCTCAATGGTCAGCATACTAGCCCGAAAAGCAGGAGACCCAAGCTCGAGTCCTGGCTGTAGTAAGATTTTTTTTTTCTAACTCCCTTGCATTTCATACATGGTAAATAATTTTTTTTTTTTTTAACCGGTAATCTACATTACCTTCGAAAATCATAATTACGAATCGGGTTTTTCAAAATTATTTTGCAATTATTTATCACATGATTATTAATAGAACAATTAACATAAAAAACATAAGTAAATGAATGATGTAGTTTTACTGGTAGAGAAGATTAGTAAGGCTTTCGTCAAGGTTGGTTCAAAAAATACTTTTTAAAAAAATGTGTAATTTTTATTATCTGCCGGCGTTTAGGCTTACATTGTAAGCAATCTTTAGGGCTATCATGAAGGCGAGAGGAGACATTTTGCCTTCATGAAACGCCGGCAAATAATAAAAATTACACATTTATTTTTTCTTTTTTTTTTATCAACCTTGACCGAATCCCAAAAAAAATTCTTTAGCAATAATCACTCCATTTCAAAAACTCTCCATTTGAGTTTAGAAAATGTAACTTTACTTTTTTTTCAAGTCTACATAATAATTCCTTTTTCCACCAGCATACTAATCACTAAATAACTCGAGAAATAACATGGAGTTAGGCTTGCCATTTCATTACAATTTTGATAGGTCTGAAAAACAGCATATTAACTAACAATATCAACCGCTGTTGATAAATTATTCAACAGCTGTTGGAAAAAAAAAAAAAATCTAAACCTACAGATACAGGCATAGACAACTTCCAGCACTAAATCCTTATATCTTACATTTCTTGAGTGACTTTGAAATGTTTTTCTTGCCGAACAGTGTACAAGCAAGCACTCATCTCAAGACAGTGAAGATACAACCAACACTTCATTGTGCGTCTTATTTCACAACTTTCTTAAATGCATTCTAATAGAGTGTATATAAATAATTGCCGTTTTTCACCAATTATTTGTAATATTATATCTTTCATATAAAATACAATTAAATATACTTAAAGTTTAGTCCATTGCCACCTACCATCAATAGCCATATGCTTGATGACAGTAATGAATGACACTGAAAGAACTCTTGACACTAATTTAAATTCCCGCAAAATTACCAAATTTCTTCCCTTTAGAATAATGGGACGCAGATCAAAACAAGTAGTAATTCGATTGTGCGAAGTCTGGATTGTATTGTTCAAGTAAAACTTATTTTCGGTTGATTAATGCAGGATAAGGGTCAGACCAATTGGCGTACCATACTTCCAGTTGTTCGCAGTAGAAGTCAGAATTCAAAAGAAACAAAGTCGTGATAAATAACACCTTCAAATAAAAAAAAACTTAAACCATGGATTTTATTCAAATTTCCCCCTTGCAGCAACCGGAAAAGCTGTTTGACCACAATGGCTTTAAAGGTATTCTGCTTTTGACACTAAATCCACTTATCAAAACGAGTGACATTCTTCCTGGAAAAACTCATAAAACAACGTTGAATTAACAAATTTGTTAGTAACAATTTATCGACATTGTACATTACCCATTAAACTATAAAAAAATTCACTGATATCCACTAAAATACAAAACAAAAAAACAATGACAAACAACAGTAAGACACATGGAAAAAACAAATAACCATGGTAACAAAAACTACATGTTCTAATGATCTAAATAAAACTTAATAATGGAAATGTTATGTGGGTAAGTCGAATTTGAAATATGCGATGTAATGTAGGTGAAGAGGTAAGAATTAGTTGACAAATAATGAGACGAAATGTGACTTGGTTATTGTAGCTCTTCGAAGCAAAAGTAGCAAGATGCAGAAGGAATATTTCTTCATGAATAGTAAGGACGTAAATGTTGACCCTAATGATGAAGCACCTAAAAGGCATGCTTAATATTTTTTTTCTCGAGCCAATTTAATGTCGGCTAATGTTCTTCTCTGCCCCCCCCCCCACCCCCCCCCCCCCCCCCCCCCCCCCCCCCCCCCCCCCCCCCCCCCCCCCCCCCCCCCCCCCCCCCCCCCCCCCCCCCCCCCCCCCCCCCCCCCCCCCCCCCCCCCCCCCCCCCCCCCCCCCCCCCCCCCCCCCCCCCCCCCCCCCCCCCCCCCCCCCCCCCCCCCCCCCCCCCCCCCCCCCCCCCCCCCCCCCCCCCCCCCCCCCCCCCCCCCCCCCCCCCCCCCCCCCCCCCCCCCCCCCCCCCCCCCCCCCCCCCCCCCCCCCCCCCCCCCCCCCCCCCCCCCCCCCCCCCCCCCCCCCCCCCCCCCCCCCCCCCCCCCCCCCCCCCCCCCCCCCCCCCCCCCCCCCCCCCCCCCCCCCCCCCCCCCCCCCCCCCCCCCCCCCCCCCCCCCCCCCCCCCCCCCCCCCCCCCCCCCCCCCCCCCCCCCCCCCCCCCCCCCCCCCCCCCCCCCCCCCCCCCCCCCCCCCCCCCCCCCCCCCCCCCCCCCCCCCCCCCCCCCCCCCCCCCCCCCCCCCCCCCCCCCCCCCCCCCCCCCCCCCCCCCCCCCCCCCCCCCCCCCCCCCCCCCCCCCCCCCCCCCCCCCCCCCCCCCCCCCCCCCCCCCCCCCCCCCCCCCCCCCCCCCCCCCCCCCCCCCCCCCCCCCCCCCCCCCCCCCCCCCCCCCCCCCCCCCCCCCCCCCCCCCCCCCCCCCCCCCCCCCCCCCCCCCCCCCCCCCCCCCCCCCCCCCCCCCCCCCCCCCCCCCCCCCCCCCCCCCCCCCCCCCCCCCCCCCCCCCCCCCCCCCCCCCCCCCCCCCCCCCCCCCCCCCCCCCCCCCCCCCCCCCCCCCCCCCCCCCCCCCCCCCCCCCCCCCCCCCCCCCCCCCCCCCCCCCCCCCCCCCCCCCCCCCCCCCCCCCCCCCCCCCCCCCCCCCCCCCCCCCCCCCCCCCCCCCCCCCCCCCCCCCCCCCCCCCCCCCCCCCCCCCCCCCCCCCCCCCCCCCCCCCCCCCCCCCCCCCCCCCCCCCCCCCCCCCCCCCCCCCCCCCCCCCCCCCCCCCCCCCCCCCCCCNGCGCCTTGCTCTCTCACTCTCTCTCTCTCTCTCTCTCTCTCTCTCTCTATCTCTCCCCTCCTTACCCACGGTCTCTCCCTCTCCCTCTCTCTCATTCATTTCATCGTGTACTGGTTAGTTACCTTTTTTTTTAATCCATACAAAGAGGACAGTTAAAATTTCATTACGATTATTATGGCTGATTTGAACTGAAGTTCTTGTTTTCCTTAATATTTTTTCCAAAAAAAAAAATGTATCCAACAGTCTACGGTGTAAAGAAGAAACTAATGAGCAATATAGATTTAGAGATGAATGCACAATAATAATAAATCCCTCCCAATGACATCTTCTTTAATTTGAACGTAACTGGATTCCTTCAAAGATGAAGGTTCGTCCCCTGACTTTCACCAGATAGAGAATTGGGAACAGCCTGATTCCTTTAAAGATCATAGAGAGATGGACATAGCACGATTATTTTCCAGACTTGACTATGGCTATGAGTAAATTAGGTTCTTCCATCCAACCTATAATGAGGGAATTATTCTTCCACCAACAGAAGGACCGTCTAAGATGTAAGATTCGTTTGAGAGAAGGGAAAAAAAGAGGATCGCGAATAAGGAGCTATGCCCTTGATACAAAATCATTTTAACAATTTTTAGTGCAAAATCATCTCAGAGTTTATAGTGGAAGACTTATTTTCCAGAAGTTTTCCAAAAAAAAATTGTTTACACTAAGTAACATTAAATCTTTACTAGTGTCTTCCAGTACAGCTTTACTGACTTTACATTTTACCTCGTCCCCTCTTCCAACATTTAACATTAAATTAATCATTTGCTTTAATCTATAGAGAAACATGGGGAATCTGCTTAGTTTACGCTACACATGCGTGAAAGACTCTTCGTTAACAACATATACCTCAAGAAAAACAAAGCTTGTTTAAAACAGTTTTCAACTGAAGAATCCTAGGATCTTTTGAAACCGGGTACATTAAATTAGCACAAGTAAGCAATACTATCCAAATATATATTTAATTATAGACACTCTAGGGTACTTCGATGTGCAAGCAAAAGGCTTCAGTCAAGTAAGGCTTTCAAATATTCTCCCTATAGAGGGGACACGTGCTCAACAAGAAAGAATCTTGAAAAACACACCCACACAGACACAAACTTTGAATGGATAATAGATCAACTGTAACGATGGAGGGTAAAAAATTTTGTTTGAAAGTCATCGAATGATACAATGTGAACAGCCTAATATCCTCAAGAGAAATTTGAAAAAATAAAAGGGTATTCTACCAGTCGAATTCTCACCTGAAATAGAATTATAGTTAAGATAATCAGCTATTAAAAGCATGGCCTTCTTTAGTTTTATTACAAATAATAAATCATATTCTTCAATCCCTTCCATTCAAATGTAATACAAATAATTAATTATTTATTTTTAATAAATAAATAAAAAGAACGGCTATATTCGTTATTGAGTGAAATTGGGCTAATAAGAGTGTTGGTTATCCTAAATGTCAAATGTGTGAGTGCCATAAGCTGGCTCTAGCAAACTTATATATACAATTTGAGTCAATTTGATAACAAATGATTTTTAATATACTAAAAACTCTTTCCTGGATAAAGGAATGAAATAGATATATTTCACTAATTTTATAGTGCAAGGGAAGAGACTAAAAAATCTCACTGTCCCAGCCAGGACTCGAACCTGGATCTCCTGCTTTCCGGGCCGGTGCATTTTCGAATTATGCTACCGGGAACTGTCTGATAAGTTATTAAATGCCCCGCACTAGTGTCGAGAGTTCAACCTCCGAGGCCGACGAATATATCGCCTTATGCTTGGAGGAGCTGACATTGGCAAGTTGTTTAAATAACTCTCGTTATTTACTTTTAAATTTTAATTTCATAAATATCATTTTTTTGTGGAATTTAACCCACAACTAACTGGTTAGGTTTTTTATTTTGTTCCCTTGCACTAAAAATTAGTAAAATTTACCACAAAAAAATAATATTTATAAATATATTTCATTTCATGCACCTTGCACATAAGAGAGAGTTATTCGTAGTTAATTTATCAGAATTTCAGGACTTCCTTAACGCTGTCAACATATTAAATTTAAAACAAAACTAATACTAATAAGTTTACAAAATTTAGTGGGTAAGGTCGAATGGAAATGCAAATGAGGTGGTTGTATAATGGGATCCATGGCATATATAAGCGTAGGGAGGGGATTTTTTATGTGGAACACTCACCGAGAGGCTAAGTATTCGGGTATGCCATTCAGTTTATCTTCCGTCATTGTGTAATAAATATTGTTGTTTTGAGAGTATTTATGTTACTAATATGAAATACTCTTAAGTATGCTTCGTTCCTTGTAACATATGTCAGTTAGGTACATTGGTAACATAATTTTTTTTATTCTCTTAATATATTGAATTCCCTTTCAAATATTTTGGATCATCAAAGTATGATACTTGAACTTGAAGTACATAATCAAATCGAGAGTTTTTGACCGTAGAAATTATTAGTAGATGTTTTTTATTCATGAGGTCATGAACATTGGATCCAGTAGACACGACGTCCCTTCTCGTCTTCATGACTGCACTGAAGATGGCTCATAATGTAAGTTGAAACGTCGGCAGATAATAAAAAATACACTTGTTTAAAAAGGAGAGTTTTTTTGACCGTAGATATTATTCTTAGATGATTTTAGTTGGGGTTCGGTCAAGGTAGATCCAAAAAACACAAATTTAAAAAAAGTATTTTTTAATAAAGGATTATCTGCCAACGTTTCGGCTTACATTGCAAGCCATCTTCAGGGCTATCATGAAGAGGAGAGAGGACGTCCTGTCCCTGAGTTCCCATTTCCATGACCAGTCATAATATAATATATAATAATAGGCAGATAATCCTTTATTAAAAATTTCATTTTTTAAATTTGTGTTTTTTAGATCTACCTTGACCGAACCCCAACTAAAATCATCTAAGAACATTAAGTTGTATTTTTTTTTCAACGATCAACCTTGACCGAACCCTAACATAAAACCTCTACTATTAGAATATATGTTGTTGAAAGCTGTTGATAATTGCTGGAAAATTGAAAGGAATCAGATCAACTGAAATAAAACCAATAATCTTTGTACAGTTAAGTGCAATAAAAGACAAAGTTTACGTGCTTGTCAATTTATATAAAACCTTTTTATAATGTTACATTTGTAAATTGTCATCATTATACGCTTGAGCTTTGTAAAATTATTTTAAAGGTAATACTACTTTTTTTTTTTAAATTAATTCGTAATTCTTAAAAATCTTTCTAAATAACATACCTTCTATTATCCGTCCTCATTGGTTTTTGTAGAAACCAATGAAGACGGATAATAGAAGGTATGATAGTTCTATATTCATTGGTAGTGAAAATAACCTTTTAGATTATTTATCTTTCTCAATATATGTAGTTTATTTTAAAAATATTTTTAAGGATGCAGCTGAAAGAATTGAGCTTTTACCTTACCGGCTAAGAAGTATCCGAAGAGAGCTTACTACATACTATCGTATGGCAATCGGAGGTAAATATATAAGTACCCTGTACTTATACCGGGACAGTTATCCTGGCTGGGAAAGTTTGATTTTTTATTCTGTTCCCTTGCACTAAAAAATTGTTAGAGCTTACTACTTTATCTCTTGACTTTTCATTCGGCTTGTGATATCAAACAAGCACTATAATACATATAGTTATGTATCATATATGTAGAACACATGTTCTTAACAACTTAAAACTTTACTGCTTATGTCCAGTCGCCTACCCTTTGTCCCTGCTGTAGCTAAGCAAGCTCGGCGAACTACCCCCTAGCATAAACTTAGAAATTTAGTACCGGTGACTCTCTATTGATTCCCTCCTGGAAGTAAACTTTGTTGCCTTGGTTGTCTTATTTTTCAGTTTGTTTATCCCTTTTTAATCATTTAATTAGTTTACAAGTTCAAATGACTTGTTTTATTAAAGCGCCCGTTAGAGCATTAAGATTTTAAGCCTTTAAATTTTCAAAGTGCTTAAAAGCCGTTATTGGAACACCTCTACATAAATTATCGAAATGGGTTAAATCATTTATTAGAGCCAGTTTCATAATATTAGACCGGAAAATATTTAATAATTCATTTTTGTAAATGTTTAAGAGGGAAAAGTCGTAAAGATGTTTCAATTTCAAGATGCTAAAATTTTTCGAAATAGATGTTTCAAGTTTACACAGAAAATTGTTTTTTTTGCAGCTAACTAAAAATTACAAGATTATTAAGATGAAGGTAAATTAAGATTATTATTTAATTAATATTAAGCCACTTTTGCGTCAGCATTTATATTTATAATTAAAAAACAAATTTCAAGTATCATCTAAGCTACCTATTTCAAAACCGACAGATATAATATTACAGTTACGGATTAATGTAAATTGTTCCATGGAAATCCTTTTACCTTCCTGCGAGTGTTGACAGTCCAGGTAGAGAATTTTTTTAAATGGAACAGATTAAAAAATATTGGTTATTATAAAATGGACATAATTAAAATTGATATGAAGAATAATAATTGTCATACCTTCTATTATCCGTCATTATTGATTACTGCAAACCATCTTCAACTTTAGCAGTTGAATTCAGACAGTGACAGTGAACACATGTATTCGGCCACAAAGATGGACAATGTCCGAAAGCGCTCGCCAACAGAAGATGGTTTGCAGAAACCAATGAAGACGGATAAGAGAAGGTATGATAGTTCTATATTCATTGGTAGTCATAATAACCCTTTAGTTAATAATCGTCTTAATTTTAAAAAATCATAACGACAAATACGTCATACCAAATTTTAAAAGTACATCACTAATTTCTTTCAGTATTTCTACATTTGCCAATGATCTACCCATGAAATGTATATTTATAACCTTACTATTTTTACTCATAACCTTACATATTTTGGGTCAATACAAACATAAGCACAGAAAGAAGAACCAACTGTGTACTGTGAACATTGAACCTGGGACGTTTTCTTATTATTTCTGCAAGCCGTGGGATTTGGCCTTTGCTTATGGTATTTTCAATAGGGGGCCTTTTTTAAGCGTGTAAATGAAAGCAATTTCCTTCGAAATCTTTAAAATAGGGATCATAATTCTAGAAATGAAACGGCCGGGGTTATGAAGAAGACAGTAACTCGGGTTTATGCACGAACATTCAATTAATGCGCACAACCTAGGCCGAGAGCGAATCGTCCATAACACCTATATTATTACATAGGGGTCTGATATACGGCACGGATTGTATGACCCCAGGAACTGTAATGGCGGCTGTTGGACTCGAAATAGAGTCACATAATTGGCAATTCTAGTAGAGCCGTGCGGGCTTGCCTATTCCAGAGGGTGGGGTATCAGCGATTTACGAGACACTCTTCCACGTATAAACAGTTTGGCACTCGGAGGAGTCCTGGCTCTCGACTACAGCCCAAATTGTTTCAGTAATCACTTTAGTGACTTGAGTAGTACTTAAGTCACTTTTATCTCCCGAGTGCTGTATCCTTCCTAAGCAGCGCCGACGTGTCTCGCTTCCTAGCAGACTGGCAAAGCCTAATGGCTAAACAAGTCCCTTTACACAATCAAGGCTTTCAACAAGCTTTATCATTTTTTGCCCTTAACGAGATTTACCAAAAACAAAAAAAAGTACTTTTTTTTAATCATTTACAAGAGCTGAAAAGAGCTTTATTACCTACCATAATTCGCCTTCAAATTTCTTCATTTAAACGACAGAAATTGGCATGTACTTTTCACGGCTCTTTGTAAATAAGAACCATTTAATTCATTCGTATATATTTATTAATTAAGTAAGTAATTTTTACTTTCTATTAATTAAGATATTAGTAAAGGCAGTTGTTTAGTCTAAGATGATTTTAGTTGGGGTTCGGTCGAGGTAGATCCAAAAAAACACAAATTAAAAAAATGTATTTTTTTAATGAAGGATTATCTGCCAACGTTTCGGCTTACATTGTAAGCCATCTTCAGGGCTGTAGAAATACAATGTCATGAGAATACAGTAATAATTGAAATTAGTATAATAGAGAATTATGATATAATGTGACATCAAGAGTATGAATGTAGAAAGCTATGTAAGACAATATAAAGTTTATGAAAAACAATTTGAAAAAGAACCAATTTGAAAAAAACATGCAAACAAACAATCATCTTAGAATAATATCTACGGTCAACACTCTCCTTTTGAGCAGTTGTTTAGTTTGTAATAAGTAGAGGCAATTATTTGTTATAATTTAAAACTTTAATTATTATTGATCCGGAGTCTATAACAATATACATTATGTGCGAGATTTAATATGAACAACCTACAAACTATATATATTTATATATAGCAATCTAAAACAGGTGGGATAGAGAGTGCAGTGCACACACAAAAAGAAAAAAATCAAAAGGAGCAAAATTTTCTGGGATCCTTCGCCCTTCGTCAGTGAGGAGTGAAGAGAGACTGATGTCTGACTTTTTGTGTGTGCACTGCACTCTCTCCCACCTGTTCTTGATTGCTATCACTATATATTGCAGCCGCGAGTGTTTCATTTTCTATATATACTTTATATGGTTCGGTGAATAAATTTTATTAAATGTCGCATCATGGTATAGATACGAATAACTTGATTTCCTTATGGGAAATCTGCTAATAGAGTGGAGGACATTAAAATACAGAAAGGCGATTTCATTTGAATACCCATATTTCATAATCGTTAATAAAATGGTATTCTATGAGATCGTACATGCCAAACGCGGGGTAACGATTGTGTGTTCACCCGGTAGCGACCCCGTATATATATCTGGAGTCGCACCCTCTCGCTCAGCACAAGTTTTTGCAAGTGGGAGCAGGAGGGTTCTAGAGCGAGCGGAGGGGAGGCGGTAAGAAGTGCCGGAGGCCCAGGACTGAGGACGGCGTGATAGCCGTGTCCCTCGTTATTATGTACAAAGACTCTGCAGGCAGAAGATGTCCCTCTCGGCAAAAACTCGAGTGTGTCCTCGCCTCATTACTGACCACACAGCTTCTTACACCGCCTCCTGTGTCCCACCCCTTACTCATCTGTGTCTCACCCCCTCATCTTACTGAAATATTATTAATACATAGAAATATATTTTCCTTAAAAATATATATTCAAAAGAAGAGTTTGTTGACCGTAGATATTATTCTAAGATGATTTTAGTTGGGGTTCGGTCGAGGTAGATCCAAAAAAACACAAATTAAAAAAATGTATTTTTTTAATAAAGGATTATCTGCCAACGTTTCGGCTTACATTGTAAGCCATCTTCAGGGCTGTAGAAATACAATGTCATGAGAATACAGTAATATTTGAAATTAGTATAATAGAGAATTATAATATAATGTGATATCAAGAGTATGAAAGTAGAAAGCTGTGTAAGACAATTAAAAGTTTATGAAAACAATATTGAAAAAGAACCAATTTGAAAAAAAAACATGCAAACAAACAACTAATTGACAAGAAAAAATTGAAATATCATTAAAGCAGTAATTTGCCACACCTACCTATCATGAAGATGAGAGAGGACGTC
>KZ811618.1:3190-13295 GCA_000696205.2 Oncopeltus fasciatus | reverse complement strand
CTTAATGAAGGATTATCTGCCAACGTTTCGGCTTACATTGTAAGCCATCTTCAGGGCTGTAGAAATACAATGTCATGAGAATACAATAATAATTGACAATATTATAATACAGAATTACCATAATGTAATGTGATATAAAAAGTATGAATGTAGAAAGATATGTAAGAGAATTTAAAAAAAAAATTACATAAACAAAATTTAATTTTTCTTTTTATTATTATTTACCATACAAACGCCCTCGAATGGGCTGCTTATTCATAGGCATCTTATTTTCGAAACTGTTCCACTCTGAGAGAAGAGGAATATATTCTTTGAACCCAATGAACCATGAATATGTTGATTGACCTTAAATTGTTACATTACCTAAATCCCAGTCGATGGAATCCTTACACGAATCCTTACTTCTCCTCGATGAGCCTCATTCATCCACATAGAAAAATGCTCCTATTCCTCAAACCCAATAATGTCGATCTGGGAGACATGACCAGTGTTCCCTCCAGATAAAACAGCAGTTTGCCCAACGATGAGTGTCCCACCAGAGACAGATCAGCTATTCTCATCGAGATTTATCTATTAAACTCTTAAAGCCGAATGATTCAACTTCAAAGGGTTCAAAGACGTTATGGAATCTATCAAACCAATAGGAATTTCATGTTTCATATGGTGTTCCTCATTGAAGGACAAAGGAACATTCCTTTCACCCTCACCGACGGGATTGAAGGATTTGGATTGAATGAAAACCATCCTAGCATAATTTTTAAAAATGTGTTCGGATACATCATCAAGAACCCCAACAAAGCAAAAGAAATTTTGTGGAGTTTTCTTTATATACCACATTTTTTTATTTAGTCCTCACTAAATTTAATAATGAATATATTCATATTGATTCTCTCCTAACAAGCGTGATTTTCCTCCTGCTGGTACCTAGCGCGAAATTTTTGGGTTGGATGGACTGTAATTTTCTCCAAAAGACCAAAGAGGCTTCGGGAGGCCAACGGAGCAATAAGAATTTAAATGCGAGAGTTCTTCTTTGATTAAGCTCCTGTTTTATTTTTGTCCTAGTCAGTTATGCAAATGGCACATGTAATCAGACATCCGTTTGCAGTAGTTTGCAATTACAATCCATACTGATTAACATCGAAATTACTTCTCTTGCTGAGGGCTGGCTTTCGTTCTAGATCAGCTGGGGGGGTCATTCCAATTCTGACCAGCCTGTCCAATCTAAAAAAGAAAATGCCACTTACCGAACAATTACAATAATGAATCATATATTTCTCTTTCCAATTCACTTTAATCTTTTTAATTGTTTTTTATTTTAAATATTTTCAATTACAGTATAAATGATAATCAACTACATTTGTGTAAGTAACTAAAAGAAACTCATTATTATCTCAAGAAAAATAATGATTTTCTTAAAAATATTGGGATATATATTATAGCTTGAAATACTTCAATATTTTAGCTAAAGAGAAAAAAAAATACAAACCACTTAAAATAAATGCATTTATTTATAAAATATTCTTCTTTCTATTTAAATATATTTTCTTATACTCGTACATATTTTCGAATTTTTTTATTTTATTTTTGGTTTAGCTTTAAACTTATCCTTTCTTTCATCATTCTTTTATGAATAAAAATTAATTGACTAAATACCAAATTAGTTTCTATATTTTAATAATCACATGACCAGTCTAACACGCGACATTACATTCATTAATACCATTTAAGATATTTAAAAAAAAATATTGTGAGGTACAAATGTTTTAAAATTACGCTTTACACTTATTTTTTCATAACGCTACTAATGACGGATATATTAAGACTTTAATTTTTTTGTTTTTTTTCTGAAGCCCACTTTTATCTTCCGATCAATTTGTCATTATCGAACTTATCCAATAATTTGTGGAAATAAATCTCAATACCACATTTCATATCATTATTAAAAAAAAATCATGGATTCTAATGTGCATAGGAAAATAAATGAGCAAAATAAAAAAATATATATGTGTGTGGGTGTCAAATCTTCAAAGGTGGATTCCTCCACAACCATAAAATATTAAGACATTTATGGTTCAGATCAATCTTGTTAAGCCATTGTGTTAATTATCTGAATGATCCAAGGGATGGGAAGTACAGGGGTTGGGAAGTAGTCCAGGGTTGGTGTCCATGTTGGCGTGACCAGGTCGGATTGCAGAGGGCCGATATGGCACTGTTGGAGCATCAATCTCCACCAGCCATTCATCCCTGTCATCGCAGCTCTAAGAATAAGGGCCACTATCCAGTCGATATGGGCGCTGCAGACACTCCTCGAGGTCTTCCCGCCTGGAGAGGATAGACAAATGGGGCGGAATTATGGGCACTTCCCTGCACTCGGCCTGGGAGTCACTGGATTGCCTACAAATCGACTTCGGTTCGGAAGACGCTTGGACTGATTATACCATTCCTTTAAGTTGTGTATACTTGTAATAGCGGCTTACACAACTGTGGAAAACATGCAAAATCATATAGAAGCAGGTAGACATCTGTAAGAGTGAGTAATTCATTTCCTAACAAGCAGGAAAGGAGAATGCTAGTAAATGATAATATCGCCGAAGTTGGTTAAAGACCAGGTTGGGGGGGGGGAGGGGGATTAGTTAAATTTGAAATAGGATACGGAAACTGGCATTTTACACCTACTATGTTATAAGTTACTTTAATATTTTCTTAAGATAACAAAAAGTTTTTATCTCTAAAAATTGATTTCTGGCAGACAGGAGAGCCTTCTATTCACGGTGTTTGGTATCCTCTTATTTCGATTGATTTGTATATAATTATTAAAGTATTTCTTTTATTTATCAAATTTTGATCTTTTTATTTGTAGTTTATTAGTTATTAGATTATATTACATTTATTAGTCGCCTAGTCTATAAAAAATGTTTCAGATCTTAGCGGAAATCCACTTTTAACTTGCTAGGAAGTATGGTTTCCTAAATGTAATAAAATATTCATAGTGTTTAAAATATTTATTATTTTATTTTAGATAAAAGGAAGGAAACATAGAGAAGAAAATTACACAAACAAATTATTAGATGATTTTCATTGGGGTTAGGTCAAGGTAGATCCAAAAGAATACAAATTTAAAAAAAAAGTGTATTTTTTTAAAGATTATCTGCCAACGTTTCGGCTCTCATTATAAGCCATCTCTAGGTCTGTAGAAACAGAATGTCATAACAATACAATAAAATTTAAAATATTATAATATAGAGTTACCGTTATGTAATGTGATATAAAAAGTATGAATGTAGAAAGATATGTAAGAGAATTTAAAACAAATGTTACATAAACAAAATTTAATTTTTCTTTTTATTATTATTTACAAACGCCCTCGAATGGGCTGCTTATTCATAGACATCTTATTTTCGAAACTGTTCCACTCTGAGAGAAGAGGAATATATTCTTTAAACCCAATGAACCATAAATATGTTGATTGACCATAAATTGTTACATTACCTAAATCCCAGTCGATGGAATCCTTACACGAATCCTTACTTCTCCTCGATGAGCCTCATTCGTCCACTTAGAAAAATGCTCCTATTCCTCAAACCAACTCATGTCGATCTGGGAGACATGACCAGTATTTCCTCCAGATAAAACAGCAGTTCGCCCAACGATGAGTGTCCCACCAGAGACAGATCAGCTATTCTCATCGAGATTTATCTATTAAACTCTTAAAGAGCTCCCAGTGAGTCACAGAGCCATCTTCCCTGAGATAGTACCTCACTTGGGAGTACACAGGAAATCGTTAAGCCTGAGACACATATTAATGGTTGTAAAGGTCAGCCGGGCTTCTCCGCATTCGTACACGGCCACCATTGATGCCTTGCTATCTCCTGCAATAATCGATTACATTTCCTCATAAATAGAAACATTTAAATACAGATAGCTCAGGCTTCCTTCATAATTAATAATCCATATTTTACAAATTCAATTATAATTNGTATGTAATTTATAAATATTTTATTTGGTTGTGGTTTTTTATGCCACGTAAATTTTAAACAATTAATGAGAGGGAGTAGAATAAAAAAATCTATCTGTCCCAGCCAGGAATTTAATGAGATATCTAGCTAGTCCTTGTGGTGTAATGGCTTAACACACCGGCCCGCATAGCAGGAGATCCAGGTTCGTTTCCTGGCTGGGACAGATAGATTGTTGTTTAAAACTATCAATTTTGCTTTGATTTCTTGTTTTAGTTTCCCAATTCTGAGTTGTCTTAAAATCATTGGTTGCTTGAAAAATTGTTTGCCAACAAATGCTAATTGAGGAATCGGCTTTTAAAAGGAAAATAAAATTTTAAGCCGTATTTATAACAATTGTTCAATCGTTTTTATTTACTCGATTTCACATTTTTGTTATTTTCTATACACATATGACCCAAAAAGTCGGTCAGGAAAGAGCTGAGTAAACTATACAGGTTTCTTTCTCTCTCTCTCTCTTTTTTTTTTTATATTCTTTTAACCTTCCTTTCAACCTCTCAAGTTTCATTAGCGATGGATATAGATACGAGTAAATGACTAACATGATATTAAAAACCGAAGACATACACACCCTTCACAGATATATAGGCATGAAATATTTTTTACCTTCTCCTTTGTAATTTGGATGTTTTAACCCTTTTATTTTTTTTTTATTTATTTTTTTATAGTAAGGATCTATGACGTATCACTGAGATTTTTTATAAGTCGCCTCATAGTAAGCTGCATTCTCTTGTCTCGAGAGAGATCTGGCAGACGGAATAGACACAACTTGTGATGGTGGTGGAGGGGGGGTCTCAACTTACAAAATTTACACCCAGAACCCAGTGGTTTTGCTAGCCCTGGTAAATTTCTCAAAAGGCTGTAGGCGTGTTGTACAGGACGAAGATCAGTCCTCCAACACCTAGGTATTTCGGTTGGGCCACATTCGTCCGACTTTCTCTTACGAAATCTTTCGTCTACGATTTCTTGAAATACGATCCTTTTTGAGTTCCTCTTCTCCCATGTTACTTTTTTATCAACTGTCCTTAATAGTTTGAATCTAAAAATAAAACTTGTCAAGGATCACTAGTAATAATATTTAAATTTTCATACGACCCACTTAATGATTTTTTTAATAATTATCCAAAAGTCTATTTATTCTATGGCATTGGCAAGTTTGACAAATAAAAATTTGGAACATTTTTTTTTAAATATCCATAGTGAAAATTGATAATTAGAACGTATAAACTTAAAAATAAAATTAATAAACGCAGCAAAATATTTAATACTTTCAAATGAATCTATGTAATAAATTTTGCTATTGATTCTAATTCTATTATTTTTTTCTAAAACTTTTTTCAGGAAAGAGAGTAAGAAATATTCTTTTGGAATTTATTAATTTTGTGGTATTTAATCCCTCGTAAATTTTAAGAATTTTTAATGTAAGGGAACAGAACAAAAAAGGACTCGAATTTTATCTCAACCAGGACTCGAACCTGGATCACCTGCTATTCAGGCCGGTGCATTTTCCATTTATGCTACCGAGACAAGTCTCATAAGTTATTAAATTCCCGCACTTGTGTCGAGAGTCTAACCTTTGAGGCAGACGAATATATCGTCTTATGCACGATATGACTCTGACATTGTCAAGCTGTTTAAATGACTCTCGTTATTTACTTTTAAATTTTAATTTTATAAATATTACTTTNCTTAAAAAAAAAAAAGTCAGTGCTGTGTGGGGACTAGGACCTTTTCTTGAAACGTATGCAAACTAAACTTAAAAGTATCTCAAAAATAGTTTAATATGAAGCATTCAAAATTACAGTCAATAATCAATCGGCTTCAGCTTAATTGTTTTCAATTAAAAAAGTGGACTAATCTCTAAGAAATAAATATTAATTTTATTTGTGGTATTTTTGCCACGTAAATTTAAACAATTTTTAGTGCAAGGGAACCTAATAAAAAATCTAACTGTCCCAGTCTGTTCCTTTAAAACAATTTTTATTCTGTTCCCTTGCTCTAAAAATTGTTTACGTATATTTCATTTTTTTGTTTGCGAATGATTTTTTGTGGCTTTGGTCACTCCTTCATTTAAAATCAGGGCAACAGCTTGTACGACTTCTTGGATGTTCATTTTATAAATTAGGTATTTTAAGTCACTCCCTAAAAAAAATAAAATAATAATGTTCACGTAGGCTTCGACGGTCGTCAGAAGTATTTATTGTTATGGATTGCCATTCTCTTTTCAGCCCTGAAGAAGCCATCACATAATGTACGAAAGCTCGGCAAATAACAACAATTTGACACGGTCTAACCCGGAAGAAGAAACGGTAAATGAAATAATAATATTAAAAAAATCTTGACATGAGAATTAGACTTTAAGCCACAATATATTTTACACAATATATATGTGCCAAACGAGAGAGCGTTTTTTATACTTAGTGGATTTGAAAGCAATAAAAACGTCAAAAACCCATCATTTTGATTTTGGACAAATGGCTATGTTTCCCTTAACTTTGACATTCGAGGGAGAAGAGAGCAGAGAGTTTACAGAGGGGGAACAAGGACTGAACTAGTCTAGAGAGGTGGTCTGTTTTCAGCCCCGTGGTCGTGTGGCTGTACACGGAGCTACCAGGAGCGGTTCGGTGACAATTCGGCAGAACCGGTTCGGGGGAAGGACACGTAGGTTTTTGCGCTTGGGGGATCTGCAGCCCTCCACTGAACTGCTCCTTTAGATAGGCCCTCACGCACTCTCTATTCCACCGATTCGTTCACTGAGAGTGTATTCAAACTTGTACGGATCCTGGCTCATGAGTCCTTGACTGTTCCTTTTCTGCCTTATTGACATTCCCTTTACCGCCGGGAAAAAATTGTTTCCGTAAAATATATTGTATTTCAAGTTTAACCACTCCCCAATCATTTTCCATGTCAACTTGAAGTTTATTTAACTTCTGGCAAGTTAAAAGCAATTACTATTCCTACATTATAAATGAAATAAGTAAAATAATTAATAGGTTACTTATCTTGACTTTACCTCTGCTGGTCTGTCTCCTTTAAAACTTACTATGAAAGATCAGTAGAGAATCTCTTAGGGTTAGGTCAAGGTTGATCCAAAAAGTACAATTAAAAATATATTTTTTTGGATCGAACATGACCGAACCCCAATGAATTCTCTACTAATATTCTTTAAGGTCAAAAAAAGGTCTCCATTTTTACTATGCTAGACTCCTGTTGAGATTTCCTCCTGTTGTTATTGTGACTGGAGTTGGCTACGAGCGAAATATTTTTTTTTTGTAACTTAACACTTTATTTGTTTTTACCATTTCATCTTCCGGGTTGGACCGAGTCAAATTGTTCTTTTTTGCCGAGCTTTCGCACATCATGTGATGGCTTCTTCAGGGCTGAAAAGAGAATGAGAGTTGTAAAGAGAGATTTTTAAAAATCCAGATGGTATATATTTACCATGTTTTATACACCAGGTGGTGTATAATCCCGGCGCGGTCTTGTCCTTGGGCGAAGTCTGCCTTCCCATTGGTTGANTACTGATTCGTTCACAAGAGTGAATTCAAACTTGAACGGATCCTGGCTCATGAGTCCTTGCCTGTTCCTTTTCTGCCTTATTGACATTTCCTTTACCGCCGGGAAAAAATTGTTTCCGTAAAATATATTGTATTTCAACTTTAACCACTCACCAATCATCTTCCATGTCAATTTGAAGTTTATTTAACTCCTGGCAGGTTAAAAGCATTAACTATTCACACATTATAAATGAAATAAGAAAACAAGTAATAGATTACTTATCTTGACTTTACCTCTGCTGGTCTGTCTCATTAAAACTTACTATGCTAGATCAGTAGAGAATCTCTTAGGGTTCGGTCAAGGTTGATACTAAAAATACAATTAAAAATAAATTTTTTTGGATCGAACATGACCGAACCCCAATCAATTCTCTACTAATATTCTTTAAGGTCAAAAAAAGGTCTCCATTTTTACTATGCTAGACTCCTGTTGAGATTTCCTGCTGTAGTTATTGTGATAGTCTGGTGTTGGCTACGAGCGAAATATTTTTTTGTAACTTAACACTTTATTTGTTACTTATTTTACATATTTAATTATATATTTTAAATGTTTAAAAATTTATTTTGAATTGGTTTAAAATATATGGTCCCAATTTTTTTCCTGAACCGAGAATGCCCGACGGAATTTTTAAAAAAAGAATAGGTCAGAAGTTTCTCATAAACACCCAGAGTTTGATCATTGCTTCTCCAGGTTTTTAGCATCTTGTTCACTTTGGTCACCACAGGTCAGGTCAGGTGGGTTCACAAAGGGTGTGTAGGGGTGTATCACAAACTTTAGGTCCCTAAATTATGTAAAGTCTCTACATAACATTCCTTTATGGATAACAATTAAATTCCCAATAATAACCAATTCTGTATGTTGAATCTTTGTTGGAATCGGATCATGAGCAGGAAGCCATAAACAAAATACCTGTCAAGCAGGAGTTGTGTAAACTAAGTGAATTCCTCAGCATCTCCATTAATGAATTTTTTTTATTATTAAAATTATACTAATATTGTATATGGTCCGTATAGTACATTAACGAAATCAGCCATTTTTTTTTTGTATTTAAAAATTGTTTGCCAAATTTAATTAATCAATATAATTAATTGTAGATTGTATAATATTTATTAAAATTTAGTGATCTGGTAAACCCCTAATCTTAATTATTCAATTTCGCTGTGTCAAATATTTCTTTTATCAATAAACAAATCTGATCTTTAAGTTAATATTCCTCCCGCTGCGTCAAAATATCATATTTTACTCGTACTTGACATTTTCTCAGGAATATCTTTTTTTACAAAATACTTAATAGTTAATATGGTGAGATATTTAAGAATGTAAATTGAGTGCTCCCACTAATCTTCCTGAAGAATATTCCACTGCCTGCTTTATTGATATCTTCTATTGCAATTAGCTTCTTCTCCACAGTCTTGTAAAAATATTTATCTCCACCGATAATAAAAAATGGGAAAACAGCTTTGCTCATGCATATCTTGAAAATTTTTTTCCAAAAGTCTCTCTCTGATTTTCTGCAGTGGAAATTTTCTGCTATTGATAAGCTTTCACCAGTAGACTGTCGGGTCTCATACAGCCATTTAGATGGGTGTCCTCCGGTACAAATCAGTCTCAGTCCTGCTAAAAATCTGTACCAGATGGACTAATGCCCCTTCCTATGTGAGAAAGAGCGATTTCCTTTTGCGCGGGAGTAACTATATATATATACTTTTGAATATGCGTGAGCGCACAAGTAAAATTAGAATGCAGAGAGAATTCATTAAGGCCAAGACTATTAATAAGAATTGAGAGCTTTTCTACAGAATTCCATGATTCCTTTTTCTTAGTATATTTCCACTTTCCAGGAGAGACATTACACTTTAGTAATTCCCCTCTCGCGCCAACAATTTGCGCAGCAAGTGGTGGATAAGGTTTCTGTATATTGCTCCCATGCTTTCCTCGCGGTAATAAGAGCGGGTATGGCCACACGCGAACACGCGACCGGGCACGGAGTACTGCATGCCTTTCTTCTCAAGACCCACACACACACACACGGAACTCCAGGAAGACAATGGAAATCCGTACTCCTCAAGGAGTCATAATCGCTTAAAATGAGTGCTCTTTAAGTAAAGTCAAATGGTCAATGAATCAATGAAGAAATGTATCAAATCAAAAGAATAATGAAAACAAAATTGACCATTTGCCCCTACTAAAATATAAATGATACAAGGTCAACATGGAATAAAAATAAAATTACTTGTTTTCATGAAGTACCTTGTGTGGAACTCACAAAATACAGAAAATTGACTGATACACCTACTTGTGCATACATACATTATGAAAAGCTCTCATGCACTTTTTTGCCGCAATTAGCCTTTAAGATAGAGTTATAAACGGTTTAATAATGCATTGTCACAGAGGTTTATTACAGGGAGTCGAAACTGTGTTCCTCAGTGGCCACAAACTTTATTCAATAATTATACCTGAAATTATACAAAGACTGAAGAAAACACACTTAAGCTAATTCACTCAAAATTTATATTCTTATATAAATATTA
>KZ811598.1:0-10870 GCA_000696205.2 Oncopeltus fasciatus | reverse complement strand
AAAAAAAAAAAAAAAAAAAAAAAAAAAAAAAAAAAAAAAAAAAAAAAAAAAAAAAAGATATTAGGAACAGAACATGTACAGATAATGTTTTGATTTCAAAGCTAGCCCGCAATACACTTACCTAGCAAGAATGTGTAAGTAGAAATATAATTTATTACATGTATGGTGGATATATCCACTATATCCATTTACATATATAAGAATATCATAACTCACCGGATTCTTGTTCACCATTTTCTACTTGATTTTGTGTTTTCATTTCCATTTCTTCCGGAGCTCTTCCACACTCACTGAAAAAGACAATGGCAAATTACACTGAAATCGCCCTTCAAATACTCAGAGTAAATCCAAGCTATAAATCACCCTTAGCAAACTGAGATACCACTGAGAATACCTCATGTTTACATAGTGTTCGTCTAGCAAGTAACACCTTGCCTAACTCATGTCAAATATGGGGATTTATAAAATAATTCATTGATAAATATTTGTTAAAAATTTTTGCGCGATAGTTCAGTGTACTAATATTGCAAAAACCAGGTTAAAAAAAATAGGTATCGACACACGAGGTACGTATTGTTTTTTAACTCTCACTGTCTCTCCCTCACTCGCTTTCTCTCTCATTCATAACGAACACACAAGATGATTTTCTGAAAATCATCACACTCTTACTAGAATATACAATTTTCGTAATATTGAAGATATCAGATTTTCAGTGCGCCATTATAGTGTCGAATATTATACTTCTGGGGACATTACTTAATTTTCAGTCCTTATTCCAGTTCTTCTTCAATGTAAAAAAAACTCTAAAATTTCTAATGGAACTTGACAGTTTATAACAGATTCCTGTGGTAAAACGTATTTCATAACGATTCTATGGGGGAAAATTGTTTTGCTCGGCTTCTGCACTTTTTAAAATAAATAATTCTAACCCTAAATATAATTTTATTTCTGTTAAAGCATTTGAGAGAGTTTGTCAATGCTTAAAATCTACATCATGATTAATATTTTGGAAAAAAAAAAGAGTAAGTCATAATAAAATTTAATATTAGAATTTTAGAGTACAATAAAAGTTTTTACGAAAAATTCTTCTTTAGGAAGTTGAATATGAATTTTACCCTCCCCTTTTTCCCTATTAAGCTGGACACTTTGCGCTTACAAAATATGCTAAAAATCATTACAATTTAAAGAAGAAAAAATTGAGAAAAAAAGTATTTTGTCGAAAACATCTTTAAAATATGCATGCATAGAAGTAAAGTTTAGGAAAATTGCAGAAATTATCTAAAAGCTATCAGATTTACACTATCACGGAGCAAAATTTTAGCCATAGCAGCAAAATTTTAAACCAAAAAATCGTATATTTTTTTAAGGAGTATAATGCAATATAGGAGTATTCAAAATGATGAACTGCTTCTCAAACTTCTCAACTTGCCATTTAAAGAACTCTACAAATTACCACTCTGTAGTGTTAAGACATTTTGAAATGTATATACATGAAAATATTTTTTTAACTCATGTATGTTATTTATATATATTATAAAAAATTTTAGTGTGTTTTGTTTGATGTATATTTTAGTGTTTATAAATTATGTTTTGTATGACTCCAGATGTCAATATAATATTTATTTACTACCGATGGAATACTTCTTGCATGATGTTGCTTTAATAATCTTTTTAAAAAGTAATTTTTAATTACCATCTAGGCAAAAAGTTATTGTGTTTTACAAACGGAGCTTACTAAATGTAATTTTTGTCAGATGTTGCTTTTTTTACTTGCGTAAATGGGAAAATGCGACATAGACACTTCGGAAATTGTGTGTTATCTATTTTAAAAAGAATTGAACGCCAGAGCTAGAATTGGTTCATTCGTTTACGCTTCGTTAATTATTACGGTTATGAAACTCATTCACACCGGCCAACTGTTGTAAAAGTCTATGAAACTTGTAAAAAAAAACCGAACTATTTTGCCTCGTGAAATCTATCAATACTCCTCACAGTTAAGTCTAGAAAGTACACATGACCAAAATCAGTTTTGAACCATTTATATAAAACTGAATATCAAAGAACACTCGACGCATTATAATTTTGTTTCACTTTAATTGAAGAAGAAGAAAAATTTTATGGTCCGAGTTTCCATTTGTGAATAGTTACTAAAATGGAATAAAATCGGGCCTTATTTTTTTACATGGCTGATTACGGTTAATGGAAATTGCGACAATAGTATGCGTCCTTCATTACTACATATCACAATTATGTAGGAAAACAGTCAACGACAAAGGCCAGCGAAGCATCAGATATGTTGGCGAAGCCTGGATTCACTTTAAGGAAGTTGATGCTGAGTGTTTGGTGGAATCGGAAAGGAGTCAGTCGTTCATCATGAACCGCTCGAATCTCGTACCAAACCATGCAATCCAAGAAAAATAAAATAAATAAAAATTATATTAATGATATACTTTGGAAGGTTACTTTTTAGTATGACAGCACCAGACCACTTATTGACTCACATTAGTGACTCGGCAAAAATTGAGATGGCCTAGCTTTACCAAGGTGTCATACATTCGGACTTCCACCTGACTGAGAGCTGTTTTGTCCGCTGCAGAACGCTCTTACTAATGGCTTTAAGAGATATGTGAAAATCACTTGACTCAATACCCCCCTCCCCTAGAATTTTATGGCGGTGGTTAAACCAGAAAAGTGGCAAAAGGTCATTAATCTGATTTTCATCCTTCTAAAACATTATATAATCTCTTAAATTTATCATCGATTGAATAAATTAATAAATATTAACTAATAGAAATATCTATGTATGATATGATCAATATTATCTTAAGGTCCCCTTAATATACATTTTAATATTCAATGACAAGGTAAATATTTTAATATGAGATATTTGTTTGTCAATGAATATTATATTTATTGCATTTATGTTCAATTTAATTTAATGTAGTAATGGTAGTAAGGAATATTTTATTAAAGATAAAATATGCATATGATAAAGACACAAGATCTTTAGGTTTTTTAATAATTATCTTTCTGAATAAAATTAATTCTTTTAGAAACATCTTGGAGCTTAAATTTTGTAGAAATATATTTCTAATTTAAGGCTTACCTCATATTCCCAGTAGAAACTATTTTATTTGCAAACTACTAGTAAGAGAGCATTCATTTTCAGTTACTCTGCCAGGGGGACGACCCACTGTAGCAAAAATAAACATTTGTTGTTGGGGGAAGATTTATGAATGGTAAGTGCGGTGGTGTTGTGCGACCGCTAGTGAAGGAAAACTGCCTACGTCGGGGTGTATGCGACCCTGAGCCCTTCCGTCCTAACAAGTAAGTGTAGGTGGGGGAAGAGAGGGGCGCATAGGCCTAGATCTACGGGCAGACAATGGGGAAACAGACTGTCAGACTGAATTAACCTCCCTTCGCAGCTCCTTAGCCATTACTAACCTATTAGTCCAGTAAAGTTATTAAAAATGCGAATGAAATGTCTCTAGGGGAGTTAAACTAACAATTTAAAGTAGCTATAACTTCCAGACGCATATACTTTTTTTTTTTTTAATTAAATGATCTTTATTTATAACATTCTGTTATTATTATCTTGCAATTTGATGACACAGAGAAATTACAATAAAAATAAACAAATTATAAAAAAATTAACTTAATTTAAAATAACTATAATAAATAAATAAATAGGTGAACATAACTGTGCAGGGAGAAGGGCCTCTTCTACCCCACTCCTAAAAAGTTTAGGCATTAAGGCCTAGGAGGTCGTGAGGCCACAACGTTTTAGTCGCCGGGGAGGATTTTGAGGATTGGAGTCCGACGACAGGGATACGGCATGTGGATTAGGATGTTGAAGTGGTTTACTATGGAAGAGCTTAAAGCGGAAGTTGATATGAGATCATGGACGAAAAGGATATTAAAAACGTGTTGGAGGTTAGAGTTGGACACATAATATGGAGCGCTATCAATTATTCCAAGCATTTTGGACTGAAAGGATTGTAATCGTTGGATTTCGGAAGGCTTAGCGGCACCCCACAGTTCTGCACCGTGTGTCCAGCGAAATATTCTGAAGAAATTACAGTAATCTACGTTAGATTCCAGGCCCTACACATTCCAGTATGCTTTAGACTGGTGCTGAGAATTCTCAAGTTCCTGTTCACTTTTATTTCATGTTGCAAAGCGTAATTCCCAGCTAGTTAAATTTATATTCTACTTTTTACGGCATATTTCTATAAATCGGGCAGGGAAAATTGATTTTTAACAAAAGTCATAACAGTTATACTACTCCTGAGCCCTCAAAAACTCTCGAGTTATCAATTTGACTTCCAGTGATGAAAGGAATCATAATCTAAAATTACTTACACCTTGCCCTACAAATACCATTAGTTAAACTTTGAGCAGAAGTATTTTGAAGTCAGTCATCTGGCATTCAAGTTCTTCATCCAAAGAAGAAATTCTAAAGTGACTTTTAGCTTCATATAAGAATTTTCTATCTGTCTTTTACTACTTTTTACTCTTGCATTTATATGCTTTGATTAGAAAAACAAAATGTATTTATTACATTTCCTTTAAGATAAAACACAAATATTTANTATATATATATAAAAAATGTTTTTGAATATGTTTTAGGAATTATAAAATTTTAATCATTATTTAGTACTATAATCTAATTAAATGTAACTCAGTAATTTTAATACACTTGATGAGATTGTTGATATTTATGCAGCTAAAATTTATTAATTCATCTTTAAATTAAACTCATCTCTAAATTTCAACCATTCAATATGGTTAAATAGTGTTAACTATTTAATCGATCTATCATTGTCCATTAATTGTTTTTTTTTTTTAAATTAATTATTTAAGGCAGAGTATAAAAATCTTTAATAGAGCCTTTCTTTAATGTCTTTAAGGGGTTACGAGGGCGGTTTAAAATAAAAATATTAATTTACTGTACCCTTGCAACCATGTGTCAGAACTTCGTGACTCTCTCCCACATAGCCTGAAATTTAGATCGAAAGGTTTGAAAAAAATAAAACCATATCGGTTCACCAAATTTTTGTTATTTAATAATAAACCTTTGACCGAACCCCGACTATCTCCTCCCACATATTAATTTACTCTTTCACCTGTCCATTTGTAATGCAACTAACATGTATTGGGATCTGTTTTGTGTTCGCAGCCTCCAATCAGTATTGAAGAAGTGAAACCTCTTACAGCTTAAGCCTACGGTGTATGAGATGTACGCCTCGAGAGCTGAGAGACGCTGCCCACGACTGATCTATGCCCTTTACATATATATGACGGTGTGCCCAGCTCACCTCACCATACCTGATGGTATTTCAGCAGACGTCCTCCCCACTCCTTCACCTGTCAAGAGTACCTCTCCACGTCTAGAACGCACTACTACTCCGCTCACGTGTCACAGTCCAAGTATTATTTATAACCAGTCCGCGGCTCGGGGTTTATTAATGACTTTGGAAGGCCTTTGTTCTCGTAGAAAGACAATTAGGTAAATATTCACCGCACCACCCTAATGAATCGTATTCATTTTTCTAAATATCTTATGAAATATTAATTTATTACATAAGAGCGGGATTTAAAATAAAATAAAATACTTATATATAANACAACATGAAATGTCCGTTTTTTTTTTTTTTTTGTTTTTTTGTCCACAAAGTTGTTTTTTATACGAACTTTCGCACATTCTGCATTTTCTTCTTCAGAGCCGAAAGTATAATGGATATTACGCTGAATGGATAATGAATATTATGTTTTTAGTTGATAAAAAAAACAAAAAAAAACTGTAACATTATAACTGGAGAAGACCTTCTCCCAGATAAGTACCTGGCCAATTGAAGTGTGCGAATTTGCAAATGTTCTCCAGTAGAGTAAAGACGCAATCACGACTTCGTTCAGAGGAAAGTTTTATAATTCATTAAGGGGATAACATTAGCGAGGATTAAGCAGGTGTGAGGCGGTCGAAAACACCTGCTTACTGAATATTTCATCGAGATGGCTGCTTGAATAATTTGTCTAAGAAGATTAGGAAAAGGGCTAAATGATTTACAAACAAGTTTTGCCATTGAAAGGCGACCTGTTCGCAGTAGGTTCTCTTTATTTACCTAAATAAATTAATCGATTAATCAGCATTTTCAATCAGAACTTTATTTATTTTATTTGATTTTAAGAAACATTAATTACTTAGTCAATTATTTTGAAAATTAAGATCATTAATGTACCAGAGGTTTTACGTAGATTATAAATAAAAATTTTGCTAAATAATTTTCAATGCTAATCGCATGAGGAGAGGAGGTGACTAATAACACTACACTTAAATGTGAATAATTAAATACAAAATTTAGACAAATTATTTAAAAAAATCTAGTCCAAAACTAAAGCCAATTTTAAAACTAAAGAATGGATAATAAAGAAAAGAATGACACAAATGAACTAGATTTAGACATGTTTTTGCAATGTGGGATGTATCTACTGGAATGGTGGACAACTCACCTCAGAGTTTGTATGCAAGCTGCAAATGTTATTTTGATCTCTCAAAAATAACAATTGATTAATTTTGATATTTTAATTTACGAATGCAGATCCTAAGCTCTGGTCAGGAACCGATAACGGGATCTACTGCCAAAGCAAGTTTACCTTGTACATTAACTGTCTCAATTGTTGGCGATCAGTGAAATTAAATTGAATTGAAATTAAATTCCTTCTCTGAATGAAGCCATCCTATTCCATCTCAGCTTCAGTCAGATTTATTTGCTTCAATCTGCAAATAAGCAAGGAGTGCTTATTTTATTTTCAAAAATACTATTTTAAAGATTATTCAGTTGTTACCAATGGCTAACTGAGGTAAATTGAACATCTTTAATTGAAATTTGAAAATTTTTTTTTACACTTATCAGAGATGGAGGTAAATATTAAAACACTATTTATTTAAGTGATCCCTATTCCATCCTATTAGTTGTATTTCTCAATTGTGCTGTTTCAGGAGATATGTGAGGGTATTCCTGAACCGTCAATTTCTAATTTACACTCCTGATGTCACAATTAGTTGTTCGTCATTATTAAATTTAGCATACGTTTACATGAAGATTTATATCCTTGGAATTTATATCCATGAAAATGAATGACGGTCGGGAATTTAAATTTTTNCCAATACCCTTACAATACCTTTCCCAAATATACATCCTTTATTTTTTTGTTTTTTTTTTGGGCGTGTCAACCTTTGGTCATTAACGCCAGGGAGTTATTACTAGAAGCGGGAAGATATTTTCAAGAAGAAGAATTTCTTAATCATGGTGAGGTATAATGAATTGTTAATGCGAATAGTTATTATGTGGATGTACATAGTAATTTTTTTGTACTAGGAAACAATGAAATTTAGAAGAAAAAAAACCGAGAGAGAATATAAAAGAAGTATACTGAAAATACATATAGATCAGATTTAATAGCCTACCCTTTTTCAGAAAGTTACACATAACAGAGTCGATGACTTTATCGTCAACGCATAGAATTTCGTCTAGAGTCCCATTTAAGTTATATTTCTTCCTTGTTTCTATATATTTTAGGCACTCAGCTAATATATGTTTGATGGTAAGAAGTTAGTAAGTCTTGTGTGTTCTATTCTTAGTCTGGCTAATACCACTCTTCTCTTACGGTCAGTTCACATGGAACTGTACCATACTCTCGGAGTAGATCTTATCTTGTTAACTTGTTGTCTCTGGTTGACCACCATTTATTTTCCCCCTCATTAAGTAATCAACGAGCGCCTTTATATCATTTAAGGTGACTTTTGAGTACATCTCACTATCTTTTATCGCTTTCTTTGCTAGTACGTCCGCATTTTCATTGCCTGAAATTCCGCGGTGACTAGGTATCCATTTAAGTGTCACTTTGCTACCTTTCTCATTGAGGGGATCTATTGCAATTAAATTGTCTATTGTTAATACTTTTATTGAAAGATACTATACCGCACATAATCATCCCCTAAATTAAATGGGCTAGACTTAATATTAATTGAGTTTAGCCCATTTAATACAAATAATTTATTAATTGAAAGTCTAAAAAAACACCACAAAGTAACACAAAACAAACTGATAGAATATAGAGAAAATTAAAAGCTTTAGTAATGACAAAAACTCCTTAAACCTTCAAGTTCAAAATTACAACGAAAGAAATAACATTTGACTCAAAATACAAAATATTCAGGGAAAGCAAAACCCTCATAAAAGAAAGACTTGTAGAACAATATCATAAAAAAAAATCAAGACAAAGTCTAATAAAGAAATGTAAAACTTGACAAATGTATAAGAACAAACAAACTTTATCAAAACAGGAAAATCATTGTACTATCTAGTGAGTTGTATGCACTAGACAGACACGAGTTAAATCTCAAAACCCTTCCAACGAAAGACAAAAGACACAGAGATTATCTAAAGAGAAAGAGGAAAAATTACAAGTCTAGCAGACGGAAAGGACACTCTGAGACATTGTATTTTTTTAAACACTGTGCATTGTAAAGTCAACACCAATAGAATTTTTATTTTCACGGTTAATTGACAAATAAAACGAGGATTATCAGAAATGACAAGTGTGAGTAAAGAAAAATGTTTCGGTGTAGTAAGTGAAATACTTAGGCAATTGAAACCTAATAAAAATAATGGATAAAACAAATATTTAGAAAGTAACACAGCGACATTCGACAAATAGGAGTGGGGGTTTACCTGGGCCACAAGTTTTTAATTTTACGGTCTATAAGGAACAATTTTTTATTATTTTAATAATGGAATTTAACAATTTTTTATAATCGGTAGGGGGTGATTTTATATTTGTAGAACATTGTTGCTTTGAACTTTTTTCAGCTAACCCACGTGGATCCCGTGGAATTATAAAGCTTTTTTTGGTATCCAGTTTTATGTAAATGGTTCAAAACTGTTTTTTGATCGACGTTTAGTTAGCCAAGTCGCGAGATATAGTCAATCGCACCATACCTTCGGGACTCACTGAAAACTGAGTTCGTTATCAAGCAAAATCTGACTAATGTGATTTGGAAATTTCAAAAACATTTTCATTTACTAAAATGCTTAGGAATTCGCTTAGGGTAAACAGTTTGTAAGTGACGGATTTTTGCACATTCAGCAAATTGTTTAAAAAGCGAAAAAAAAATTTAATGAGGATTAAATACACAGTTCTGATTGCTTGTACCACAGCTGAACTCTAATCAAATTTGTACCTCTAATAAATCAACCGGTCACGCGAGGAACCTGTCAGAAATCTTGATAAATAAGGGATTTTATTAGTGATCAAAATTTTTTTTTCTTGGTTTTTCAAATTTATAATTTCATTAAAAACAGCTTAACCTTCACCATTGAAAAATAAATTCATTCGAAATACAGTGATTACAAAACTGTAAAACGATAAATGCCTTTGATAAGACAGATGCAATTGAAAAATATTATGTAACTTTTTTCAATTCAATCAATAAAAGTGGAAAAGAAATTATGGAATTCCTAACTGACAGAAATTCCCGACTTGTCCACTTTATAATTTGATATATTGTGTGCGCCCGGACTCATTAATAAATTCAGGATGAGAGTAAACAGGGTAGACAAATGTTTTTCTTGTGAGAATTTGGGGAACTGCAGGATGTAAACTTACTTTTCTTTGGAGAATCCACATTCACCAATGCTGGAACTTGGAATTTCCATTATAGATCGAAAACAAACTCACATATCAACTGATAACTGACTTACCTTCACCATTCCATGGTTAGCATGTTATTTTGATAATTGTTTATAGTTGTTTCTAAAACTAGTATCTTAGGTGATTTGATATTAGATCCTTTTTTTTTTTGTTAATAAGCGACAGCTGTCATTTTAAAATTTTTTCCTAGGGTATTTGTCAGTTTCATCATCTGCTTTTATATCTCTCTAAAGGTTTCCAAATCTCACTCCACTAGAACTTTACCTATGAGAACAACTAAAGATTATCTGGACAAAAAAAGATCGGAAATATATCTCCCTTTTAAAGGTTGATATGCTACTGCCAATAAATAACGAGATAGTAAAGATATAATATGTGGCGCCAGGGTAACTAATGATATCCTGGCACTGCGGGTTCAAATCCCATAGGGCAATGTATTTATTTATCGATAAATATAATATTTTACTAAGTCAAGGATGCTTAGAATGGAACCTGTAGATAGCTCCTCCCTTCATGAAAATAAGTGGTTGAAAGGGAGGTTAACATTTAAAAAATGAGAATTTAAAGTAATTGATTTTGAAGCAATTCCTACTTTTATTTATTAATAGATCATTTCAAACTTCTAAAAAGATTCTACAACTCTTTTAATTTTCCTATTTTGTATTGACGTTGAGATGTAAATGAGCTATGATGTGTTTTTTAGGTTTTCCGATTTTCAATTCATTTCCGTATTCAACATGATTTTGGTGAGATTGTTCTTAAAATTACCTGCAAAATGTCTAAAATTCTTTTAAAGCTATTATTGTCATACGAAAATTTGTTGGCATCACTCGTTTTTTCTTGTCTGATTTAAAGCAAGTATATAATAATTGGTTTTAAATTGAGACCAAGTTTTCAAATGTTATAAGCTGATATCCCATAAAAAAAAACAAAAAAAAAAAAATAAAAAAAAACTATTCATGTGGTTAAAATGACGTGTCTTTTCGAAAATTTCATCCGATCTCTATCGGTCCAAAATAGGAGACAAAATTATGTACTGCTTACAATAAATATTCAATATAATAGTTTTTCCTACTTAGGTTCGGTGGAAATCAGTTGAATTATTTTAAAAATTGCGCCGTACTAACAACGTGAATAGCTTGATTTTATATATATA
>KZ811596.1:7018-17034 GCA_000696205.2 Oncopeltus fasciatus | reverse complement strand
TTTTTTTTTTTTTTTTTTTTTTTTTTTTTTTTTTTTTTTTTTTTTTTTTTTTTTTTGAAAAGAATTTCCAAGTTTCCTACATTTTCATACCACTTACACTCCGAATCACTCATATTCATTCATGGTGATATTCTTGCCATAATTATCTGCATCTATACTTGCACGAACTACAATTACATATAAAAATAAAATTAAACAAATAGATGGATAAAAGGAAAGTTTAGAAATTCTGAATTGATTGAAAAGTAAGGAATATTAATGTGGAAAGAGGAGAATGACAAAGTTTTGTAATGTAGGAAATTTTACTATAAATGAAAGGAAGAGGAGTGCATAATATAGGCAAGGAGTTCTTTAATGAACTTAGGGCTCTGTCCAGTTCTGATAGGGGATGAAACTTAAAAACTACAGTCTGCAGAAAGATGGAAAAAACCACTTTAACTCCTGTGTGTAGTGAATTACCCAGTATTAATTAGATGAATCAAAGCTAGATCTAAAAACTATTCTAAAGGAACCTCAGTTACTGAAACTACTGACTAGCTTGTTCAACACAAGGCAAAACAATAATTGAAAAGGGTAGAGAATGATGTAAGAAAAGAGGAGTTAGCTTGTAAATCTAAGAGAGAGGCAGGAATGATATAATTTTAAGGAGTGGCAAAACAGTGTCAAAACTTTTGAGAAATGTTGGTTTCCTGTGAAGAAGTATAGTAATCTATGAAGAGAAAGTAATGGAAGGTTATTAATTGTGAAATCGTAGGAAGAGAGCTTATTAGATGAATAAAACTGAGGAAATCAGTCTTTTGGGATGGGTTGCATTCAATTTTCATTTGTTCTGAATTTCCCCATATTGATTTTATCTTGAACGCTTTGAATCAGTTTTAGCTTAGTTAAGTTCTGCAGATTGTATTAGAAATCATCATTGTATAAATGCTCAGTAGTAGCCATAATGCAGAAGCAATAATTTTGAAAAACAAATCACGAGCCCTGAGGCTCTATACTCTGCAAAGAAAGGCTGAGAACATTGAGTTATACATTTGAATGAAGAGTTTTTGACCGTAGAGATTATTAGTAGATGTTTTTTGTTGGAGTTTGATTATGGTAGATTCAAAAAATACAATTTGAAATATGTGTATTTTTTTATTATCTGCCGACACTTTGGCTATACTACATTGTAAGCCATCTTCAGAGCTATCATGAAGGCGAGAGGAGACGTCGTGTCAACAGGATCCCATATTCATGACTGCCGTGCTTGAGGTTTTACAGATCTNCAGTGAGTTGAGTCGCAACTCTTCTTATCTTGAGTGTACCATCTTGCACTTTCTCTCTCTCAAAAAAAATTCCATATGGATATGTGTTTGTGCGATACCGGATTTTCAGCCAATTTTATGGCAGCATTATTGTCTACAAACAAAATTCTTTCTTTATAGTTGGTGATTTCCTCTAGAAGTCTTTTCAGGCAAACCACTTCTCTGGTGGCAGCAATCACCTCAGCATCGGTAGTAGATATGGCTACAGAAGCCTGCCTCCTGCTGAACCATATGACAGCACCAACAGAATACATGCATGCTATCCCTGAAGTTGACCGAGCAGTCAATTTATCACCTCCAAGATCAGCATCCGAGTAGCAATAAAGGTTTCCCTTGCCATAGTCTCTTTTGTAGAGCAGCCCAAGATCAGGACCATTCAGATAGCGAAAAATTATTTTCACTTTGCATACATCATTTTCAGAAGGATTGTCCAGCTTCCGGGATACAACACTCACAGCAAATGAAATGTCAGGTCTGATTCCTGTCATTAGGTACATTGAAGAACCTACTTCTTCACGATAAGGAAAGTCCCTTTTTATTTATTTAATTAATAATGGGATTTATTTAACATTTCCTTCCCTGATTCCTCACTGTCATCCTTTAAGATGGGAGTACTTACTGCCTTGCACTCATTCATCCTAAATTTTTTAAGAAGCCTATTAACGTATGCCTTTGGCTTATTTTAATACCTTCCTTGCTTTGAATGATCTCAAAACCAAGATAATATTCAGCTGGTTTTGCTGTGACCCTAAATTGAGTTTTAAGTTTAGCAATAATCATTTCAGCTTCCTCTTTACTTGATGAGGCTATTAATCCATCATCAATATACAAGACCAACAGAAGTTTAACTTTATTATTATTTTTAACATATAAGCATGGATCTACTCTGCTTATTTTAAAACCTAAGCTTTCAAGGAAACTATTTATCTTTTGGTTCCAACATCTGGGAGCCTGTTCTAAACCATAGAGGCTCTTATTCAATCTGCAGACTTGGTTAGATTTGTCCTGAAAACCTTCTGGCAGTCTNATAATCATTTCAGCTTCCTCTTTACTTGATGAGGCTATTAATCCATCATCAACATACAAGACCAACAACATTTTAACTTTATTATTATTTTTAACATATAAGCATGGATCTGCCGAGCTTATTTTAAAACTTAAGCTTTCAAGGAAACTATTTATCTTTTGGTTCCAACATCTGGGAGCCTGTTTTAAACCATAGAGGCTCTTATTCAATCTGCAGACTTGGTTAGATTTGTCCTGAAAACCCTCTGGCAGTCTAATATAAATTTCCTCATTCAACTCATCATTCAAAAAGGTGGTTGAGACATCGAATTGAAACAGATGCTTATTCTCATCTGCAGCAACGCTAAGAACCGTCCTGATAGTAGTAGTAGTACTAGTAGTAGTCTCTCTAGCAATAGGACTGAAGGTTTCTTGATAACCCTGACCCTTCTTTTGCGCAAAGCTCTTCACAACCAATCTGGTCTTATAGCGATCCAATGATCCATCAGCATTATACTTCTTAGTACTGATTTTGAAGGGATAACTTTCCTAGTTGGAGGTAAGTTGCACATTGCCCAGGTATGATTACCCTCAAGAGATTTCATTTTAAGTTCCATAGCTTCTCACTAGTGTTCTGCTTCTTCACTCTCCATAGCTTCATTATATGTTTGAGGAATGACATCAGTCTCAGCAATGTTGACATAATCTTTTAAATGTTTGGGTTCATTCAGTTTGGATGAATCTCTAAGATTTTTGCCTCTTTTCCAAGACACGATATCATCTTGTTCCATTTCTGAGCCATAATCATTTTCTAAAATCCAAAAAAAGTTTCCTCGTCAAGCTCTTGAACATCATCCTTATGATTATTTAGTTTTTCTTCATATTTATTAGTTACCAGTTCTATATCTTGATTATTATCCAAATCATCTTCTAAAATTTTAAGATCTATCGTGGGTTGATTAATTCCTTTATCAATAAGAACATCTTCAGTAATAGGTATAGTTGTAAATTCTTGAAATATTACATCACGGGATCTTATGAGCTTATTATGGAACAGAACTCTATATCTATTGTCTCCATCATATCCCAATAGGATTCCTTCCTGTGCCTTTTTATCAATTTTTTTTCCTTTTAATCTTGGGAACATGCACCCAATATTTAGATGCAATTATTTGTAGGTGTTTAATATAAAGTATTTGTCCAGTCCACAGTTCAAAGGGTGATTTTCCTTTGATAGAGGGCACACCAGTTCGATTTAGGATGTAAACAGCTGAATTTATCATTTCAGCCCATAATTCTTTAAGCAATGATTCGTTTCCAGAATGAATAAGGGCTCTAGCTGCTTCAACCAACGTTTTATTCTCCTTTCCTGCACAGCCATTTTGTTCCGGAGTATATGGCATAGTGTATTTTACCTCATTGCCACGTGACCTTCAAGATACTTTGCACTCTTTCACTGTTAAATTTTCCCCATCACATAAAAGGGATTTTATAGTATGCCCAGTTAGTTCAGTTTCCATAGGAAAATCCTTTAAGTTCTCAGATACTTCATCTTTTGTTTTCATGAAATATACTTTCCTAAATCTAGACCAGTCATCTTTAAAAACTACAAAGTATTTTAACCCAGTTTTAGATGCTACAAATGGACCACATACATCTGAGTGTATCACTTGTCCTGAATTTTCAGCTCTTTTCCTTTTACCAAATTTTAACCTATGAGCCTTTCCATTAATGCATCCCTTGCACAATTCACCGTCAAGTGGAACATCAATATTTAATTCCCTTTTAATAACATCTTTAATGTAACGTTTATTCTGATGAGACATTCTTTCATGATAAAGCTGGAGTAAATCATGTTTATTAAATGAGATGGATTGGTTACTTATAGCTTTAGAATCTTGACCTATAGGGATAACTCTAATATTTAATTGATAAAGCCCTCCAAATCTTTGTCTAGAGCCTGAAACAAGAGTTTCTTTCCCTTCAATCAATCTACACTTGAGATTAGTAGATTCAAATCTGCTTTTTGGTCTCTGATCCTGAGCAGCTAGGACCAAAAATAAATTTTTGGGAATGGTAGGTATATACCATACATTAGTTAATATAAATTTCTACAATATTCTTCCCGAAAAAACTTGGATATCAATAGATCCCTGACCAATGGCCTTTATATTTGTACTATCAGCAGTTATTATTACATAATCATTATCATTAAATTTATCAAAAGTTTTAAACCAATTCAATCTATGAGTAATATGGTGAGTGGCTCCATTATTACAAACCAAGTGTGCTTATTTGATTCTGTCATAAGAGCATCTGAACTAACTGTCAAGCGAACAGTACCTTCACTAGAATTAGTTTGTGTACATTTAGCCTTTGCTGGTTTAGTCTACCATCAGCAATCCAAAATATACATTGTTTAATAAAATTACCTTTTTTGTCACAGTATAAGTGGTTTTTATCAAAAGCAGTTTTATATGGTTTATTTATCTTTATTTATTTTTCTACCTTCTTTTATTGCCTTTGTATGTAAAACCTCTTCAGAAACATTTGCAATTAAATTATTTTCAAATGTGCATAATCTTTGAGTTAAATTTTTTAAATTTTTATTCCAATCATTAATCAATCTCCAACCGTTGGTAAAAGATTTAAATGTTTCAGGTAAACTTTTCAAAATTTTACAAATCAATAAAACATCTTTGTTACCTTCAGGTTACCTTTCTATTTCCTGTTTAAATTGCTTCCAAGAATTTGACAGTCTTGATATAAATCCCACTAAATCGTCTCCAGGTAGCCACTTATCTTCGAAAAACTTGTTATACAGGTCAAATATTCTGTCTTCAGAAAACGTATCAAAGAGTTCACAGTCCTAACCACATATCTCTAGCAGTTTCATATCTTCGCACTTTCGCGAACATTTCTTCTGTCTTATTGTTAGACATTTTTAACAAAGCTTGATTGTCTGTGCTTTTAAACAGAGCTAGTTCCTTTTTAAGGCTTTCTGAAACTTCGCCATCAAATGAAGTTGCTGGTAATGTCCATGACCCATCAACAATTTCTATCGCCCTCGGTATTATTACGTAAGGCCATTCGTATTTTTGCGTCCAGTTTTTCCAATTAGATTTTCTTTCTTGGTGAGTAGTTTGAGGCACCGAGAATGACTTCAATCCCATCTTGAACTCAGAAATTGTTGGTTACCGTGCGGCCAAAGACAATCAAAGTTTCACGAATTATTTCTTTATGGATGCGCGCAGAACCCATAACCTGTTCACGTATGATGAACCATGATCCATATTTTAAATAATACATAAAAGCCTTATGAAGGGATAATTCAGAGATAGGAACTCAGTAAGCCATGACTAACACTTTTAATAACTCACATGCACAGATAACAAAACATGAGGTTACATTGCCTCCTAGATGTTTTATAATACAAAAAGTTTTATATTAAAATAAAGTATAATATACATAACATATTATGTACGTCAACATTTTCCCCATTAGATTTCAACCAAAATGTACTCCTTCAAGCAAATTTTGCTCTCTCTCTAAACCTCTCCTACTTTCCTCTTTTCCGATTTCAGTTATGATCGAATTCATCCCACAGTTTGCATAAAGAAGCCTAAATACCGAATTTGGTTACAATATTTTAAAAATTGTGGACTATGCTAGAGCGCGCACAGACAAATATTTATACAATGGATCATATTTTTAACTATACCAATGAAAGGATCAATGAAGATTAGTAACTAAAATTTCTAAGCCAGATTTTATTTATCATATTAAGTAATTTAGTAAGAAAAATGAAAGAATTTGTCTTTCATCTAAATTATAAAACTTCAGGCTAAGAATAAAACAATTACATTAATTTAAAAAAGGATTATAAACCTATAATAAAAAAAGATTATTTAAAATAAAAACAATTATTTAAAAGGGGTTAAATGGGCGGGCTAAATACTAAACTGGTATGAGAGTCACCTGACTTCTTATGGGAGCTCTGCTAAACCAGAGTGCCCTATCCCACTGTTTAGCATCTTCTAGTATTTCCGATTCCCGTCAACCCCTACTTGCCGACCTCCTCGTGGTAACCCTTCGGGCAACTGACTTGTGGTTAATAGCCATAAGGACGGTGGATAGCAGAGGGCTACTGAAATCCATTAAGAAACTGACGTCTGGTTCACTTCTTATCGAGTTGGTAACAAAGACACAGTCATACAGTGCACACACTTGTAATTCTTTATGTGAATTTAATGAAAAAAATTGAAGAACACAAGTTCCTAAATTCTTCGAGAGAAGTTATTACTTGCCCTGACCTGGTCTACAGGACAACAAATGAAGATATTAAGGATGGAATGGAAAGTCAAGGTGTTATAGGAGTTAAGCGGTTTATGAGAAGGGAAGGAGAAAAATTAGTTCAAACCGGAACGTTCCTTCTAACCTTCAATCGCCCCGAACTTCCCGAAAATGTAAATGCCGCGTATCATAGACTAAGTGTTCGTCCATATTATCCCCCTCCACTGAGATGCTTCAAATGCCAAAAGTATGGACATACATCAAAGAGGTGTTCGCAGGCTGTTGATACGTGATTTTGTGGTTTTCCAAGACATGATTCCCAGCCTTGCCCAAAACCAAAGAAATGTCCTAAATGCGGATTAGATCGTGACGCAAGATCAAAATAATGTCAGGTTTTAAAAAGGAAAAAGGAAATACAGATTATCCCATCTAAACATAAGGATATAAACTACCGTCAAGCGTATAACCTGGTTACCTCCACTTCATACGCCGGGCGTGGATGGTATGCTAATATAGCTGATATAATGAGAAAATAAGTTATTTTTGAGAATAAAATCAATAAAAATAGTTCAATAAAAATTATTGAGACAAAAATGACGTCCGTCACTTCTCTTTTATCTCTTCCCTCCCCTGAAACCCAACCTTTACCAACTCCCCAATCCTCACCGGAATTCCTAAACTCCAACCACCACCCCTCACAACACTTAAAACACAGTCCTCTCCTCCTACCCCACAATCATTGCGGGAAGAGTATCATGCTCCACGACTCAACAGGTTTCCCGGAGTTGTTTTGGATTCACAACTGAGATGGAAGAGCCCCATTCAATACTTGATAACTAAGTGCAGTAATGCGTTAAAAGTGATAAAATTCTACCTTCAAAGGGGGGAGCAAAGAAAAATGCTCCTCCTAATATTTGATGCACTTATTGTGTCAAGACTTGATTATGGATCATCTAGGCAAACTAGGCTGCTTTAGTTGGATAGGCTTTATAATCTCGGCCTTCGCTTAGCGATAGGTGCTTTTCGGACAAGCCCAACTGAATCAATATACGTTGAATCAGGACATCTTCCCCCTGATCTATGGCGAAAATTGGTTACTCTGAATTATGTTGCTAGTATTAGAGCTAAAAGAGACCATTTCCTCACACCCCAATTTGATAAACAGGCGGTAATTAAAAAATTTCCAGATATGAGAACTCGTACCAGACCTTATCGAAAATATGAAGAAAATGAGGGTAAAATGCCGCTCATACAAATATCCATAAGCCCATAGAGCCTAAAGACACTTGCATTGACTATACTTTGAACAAACGATCAAGTAAAGCGCTATACCTCTCCGGAAATACATAGAAAACAGTTTCAAGAAAACTGGAAATCTACAATAGTCTGAAACCAATATTTACGGCTGGCTCAAAAACAGAAAATGGGGTTGGATATGGAGTACCACTTCCTGACGGAAGAAGCATTAAAGTAGCATTGTCTTCTCATGCCACTGTTTTCCATGCAGAATTAATGGCCATTACCTATAGGGACTATAAAAGAGTGCTGCATTCATCAAACTGATGCCCCAATATTCAGCGACTCGTACAGCTCTCTTCAAGCGATCCTAAACAAGTTCACGAGGGATCCATTACTGTGCGAAATTCAAAATTTGATGGAAGAACTCAACACACGAAAAATAAATATAAAACTTCTATTGATTCCCAGGCACGTAGAAATAATGGGAAATGAAGAAGTTGACGTCCTGGCAAATTCTTCATTTCCATTAGCAAGGAAGCTACATTGCTAACCGTACCCTTGGATACATGCACGTATGTCAAAGACGAAAAACACCATATAAGAAGAAGAATTTGGAATCAGTGGCAACAAAAATGGGACAGAAGTTCAACACGACTGCGATCTATAACACCACAAGTCCGGACTTCGATCTCATATGAAAAATTGCCAAGAAGAGATGCAGTTGTCATCACGAGGATACGTATAGGACATACACGTCTAACCCACGGTTACCATCATGTTGGTAGGCGACGACCCGTATGTGGCCTGTGTGGAGATCTTCTCAGGGCGGACCACATTATACGGGAGTGTCCCCAACTACAAACAACAAAGCAAATGTTTGGCTTAAAAGGGGAACCATAGGAAATGTTGCCAGAAAATAAAAATTTTAACATCAAATTGTACCAAAATATATGAATCTATATACAGATTTTACTTGTCTGTGATAAATTTAGTGATAATTCTAAACATAAGTGATATTTTACTATTAAATGAACTTAACTATTTTAATTTGATTTGAATTTTATATTTGCTATTAGATCATAGTTTATTTATTTATTAATCTATATACAGATCTTACTTGTCTGTGATAAATTTAGTGATAGTTCTAAACATAAGTGATATTTTACTATTAAATGAACTTAACTATTTTTATAATATTGAATTTTATTTTTACTATTAGATTATTGTTAATTGATTNAAGCACTAAAAAAAAAAAAAATTATTTCAAGTTATTTCTAAAATTATAAAACATATAAATAAACCTTAAAGACAAATATTTATTGAAATTAGAATCTTTTACTATGAGAAGAAATATTTATATAAATAAATTACAACAATAACATTAATAAATTAAGTAAACCACTCACCCGGAGCACCTAAAAAACATAACCACACCCTCACTGGGTTTTAGGACTACTGACTCCTCTGCATCTTCTTCTTTCCTCCTCTTGACTCCAGTTCTGTGATTACATCCAACAACCCAGGCAGGGATTCCGTTCTTATATTAAGGCATGAGTTGCCATTTATTTTTTTCGACGATATAGTTTCAATTTTTTCCAAAATATCCAGTCTAGGTCCGTTTTCCACCACATTTAGCTGTTGCAAGGTGCTTGAAGGTCACTTCGTTGAAGACAAGATCCTCATTTTTGAGGGTTTTTTTTCGACCGTGCCCCTACATACATAGCCGATCCACATGCAATGCCGAGACACTGCTCTTCTACATCATTTTCTTTAAATTTATTTCGGGGTTGTAGGATTTTTAAAAATTTTTTAAATTTCATTTTCCTTGGTTCCGGTCCTGCAAATGTCAAGCAGACGTTCCTCAAACGAACCTGGTCTCACTACAAGTAGGCCTGGAGGGTGTGGTCGGCCTGGCACCACCAGTCACACCCTCAACCCCAGGCCAGACAACCAGCCACCTAGATGTGGGCCTCCTAAGGCAGCGCTGGAGAGCTGGGACCGGGGGGGCGCCGCGGCCTGTCCTGGGGCGGGTCGGGGGCCTGGGCGTGTTGGCGTGTCCCCTGACTACTCTTGCTTGGGCTACTCATACACGAGACCATTTGATCTCTAGCAAATAAGGATTACTATAGAGATTATTTAGAAAAAAAATATAAAATTAAGAAAAAAAAAAAAAAA
>KZ811592.1:8033-18033 GCA_000696205.2 Oncopeltus fasciatus | reverse complement strand
TAAAGGATTTTTTTTTTTTAACTTTTATTTATTTATTACATTCTGTAAAATAAAAACATTTTGTAATTTAATTACAATGAAAAGTAAAAATGACATTCAATGTCAATCACATGAGGAGAGAAGGTGACCAATGACACCACTCCCAAATTATTTACAGACTATGTCCCGAGGAGGTCACGGATCATGGGGGAGATCCCATCAATCTTCGTTTGAGTCGACGGAGAGAGTTGTAGGGGTTGGAGTTGGAAGACATGGTCTGTGCTAGTAGTTTAGAATGGTATGGCACTTTACCTTAAGGTAAAGGGTGAGGCGGTATGAAATGAGGTTGAGCAGAAGGGATATTAAGATCGTGGTAAAGGAATAAATTGAATACGTAATAGGGGGCATTTGCAATTATTCTCAGGGTTTTGGATTGAAAGGACTTTATTCTTTGGATATTGGAAGGCTTGACGACACTTCAGATTTCTACTCCGTGAGTCCAGATGGGTCGTAGTTATGTTTTGTAGAGCGTCAGTTTGTTTTTTATCGTAAGATCGGAGTTGTTATTTATGAATCTGTATTGAAGATATCGCCGATTGAGTTCTTGTCTTTTAATTTTAGTATGTCTACTAAACATGGGGATGTAAGTCGTGAGTCAAGATGCAACCCAATGTAACGAACGGAATTTGAATGTGTTAAAGGAATATTGTTAAATTTCACAATTTCAGGGAAGTCTTTTTTTCGCAGTTAGAAATGAACTAGAACGCATGTTTCTTCCATGATTTTTATCCTCCATTTTCCACACCATAGCTATGTCGTCCGAAAATAGAGCTAAGAGGGTACTTGGGTGGGTAGGGAGGCCAGCAGTGTACAGGATAAATAGAATAGGTCCAAGCACACTACCTTTACTACCTTAACTCCCGCTTCCACTTAGAAATCGGAGTAATCTAATCCTTGTCGAACCCTAAAGAAACGGTTGTATAAGTAAGACTTAAGGATAAGGTAAGTGTTACTAGGAAGTATGGATTTCAGTTTAAACAGAAGACCACTGTGCCTGACTCTATCAAATACTTGGGAAACATCCAAAAAAAAGCTCCTGGGCAGTACTTCTAGCGTTCAAGGGAAGATGAAATGTAGCCTACGAAGCGAAAAACTTGCTTTACAGTAGTATACTACTAGTATAAGGATGTTGAAGGGTTCAATGGAAGGCATCATTCGTTTTAACAGTATTATTTTGAAAACCTTTGAAAGTGTAGGAAGGAGACTTATAGGACGATAGGACGAGGGGTTATGTGGTGATTTTCCATGTTTGGGAAATAATATTATATCGTAATATTTCCAGAGGAGAGGGAAATGGGTAGTTCTGAATAAATTATAAATATAAGTTATAAATGTAGGTCAAGAATACAATTAGGTAAGGAATATAATACCCTTATTGGGAAGATTATGGAGAATTTGGCCGGTGATTAAATCATATTCAGGGGATTTGCGCTTAGCCAGATGTGAGATTATATACTTGAGCTCGGAAGGTGTTGCCTTGATTGGCAAGGACATAGGTAATCGCATGGAACTCCTCAGTCTCCGCGGCATTGGACTGGTCTGAGGGATCTGAATGAGAAGTAAATTTTTGTTTGAGGTGCTGAGCAAACATTTCGTCCTTGTCTTTGGCAGAAGAGGCCCAGAAACCATCTCCTCGACGCAAGGGAGTAGAAGCTTCATGGCTCTTAAGGATTCTGCGAGTAGCAATCCAAAGGGATTTGTCTCCTGCTGAGAGGGTAGACAGATAGGCATTAAAGGCCTCGTTTCGTAAAACACCTAATTTTTATTTTACGAGTCTGGAAAGATGATTAAAGTCTTTGCAGTCTGAAGGGTGTTCATATTTTTGGAACAATGCTCTTGAGTGGCGTTTCGTTATGATGAGCTTTTTAAGCTAATCTGGGAGTGATTTTTTGGACTCAGAAAATTATTTGAGAAATTTTGGTTCGAGATTAGCCCCATATACATGCATTGCTGAACGTTTATGGTAGAGGAATGTACAGCGTCATCTAGATCATCTGAGGTTCTCAAAGAAATTCTGAGGTCAAGTGACTCTTCTATGAGAGTTCTAAAAAAATGCAAATGAAGAAGTCTAGGATATCAGGAAGGCGGTTCACGTCAGAGGGCCAATAAGTGGGAGAGGAAGGATTAATTGTTCTGAGGTTTTTGGATGATATCGCATTATACAGAGCACAGCCACGGGTGTTGGTCTTTCTCGATCCCCATTGCAAGTTTTTCTCATTATAGTCTCCACCGGCAAGAATACGGGGACCAAGGTCTTTGTGGAAAGTGGAAAATTCTGGTGTGATACGATAAGAAGTTTTAGAAATTGACGTTGTTGTTGATTAAAGGGACTCTGTGGAAGTGGAGGGTAAGATATGAGTGGTATAGGATTTCTTGATAAGAATTGCAGTTCCACCATGAGTTCGTCCGTCAGGATAGTCTGTCCTATAAGTGTGGTAGCCAGCAATCTTTAGGTTATTTCGTTTAGTCAGTCGTGTTTCAGTCAGTAGTACTACGTCTACGTTTTTGTTATAGGAGGATAGTAAAGGAATTCTTGGGTTGGGGAATCATGGTGTGGGAGTTGGTAGGGTCATTTTGGTGACCAGGTTGGTCAGTAGGGATATGAGTAATGTGATGAGGGAATAAAGTTGTGAGAAGGAGTGAAATAAGGAGTGCAGATCATTTGATGAGGGCAGAGTCGGGACGTTGGGGATAGTGGGTCGCTCCCTCGTGGGTGGAGGATGCGATTGTGGTTGTGACCTGACAGCCCTTGTAGTTGGCGGTGTGGTTGTGTTTACACAGTGCACAGGTAGCTGGGGTGTTTCGAGATTTTGGGCAATCTGCACTGATGTGAGCGCTTCCACATTTGACACAACTTGGAGTGTGTTCACAGTATGCTTTCATGTGACCATACTCTTGGCACTCGTGGCACTGTACTATATCTTTACGAAGATGAGGTTTCTCAACTCTTATTCTACAGCGGCAGAGCGAGCTCAAGCCATAGATGTCCTGAATATTGGGTGTAGGCTCTAAGTCCACGAAGAACAGTGGCAGGGGTGTTTTTGAGGCAGAGATCTCCCCTTTCTGGGGTCGGGTTATGACCACGTTTATGACATTCCTGTCACACACTCCTAGATCTGTCAACTCCTCCTTGATAAATTCTGGCGAAGTGGTGTGGTGTAGATGTCGAATGACCACTCTTACAGCTCTCTTTTCTTTGAGCTGATAAGTCCTACAAATTCAATTAATTTAGTTGTATTACTTTGAATAAATTTCGATTATTATAGTATTTAAATTTAATTTTAGTAACAGTATAAATCTTCACTATTTATAATACGATAGAGCCAAGAAGAAAAATGAATGTAAAATAATTCTGATACAAACTTATCAAGGGGGCACTAGAGTAGCTCATGGGATCTGTTCGGGTCTCGCAATCCTGACACTGCGGATTCTAATTCCGCCAAGAACATGCTTTTATTTATAAATTGAAGCTTGTCCTGAGCCATGGGTGTTTACAATGGAGTCGCAACCAATAGATAGCCCCTCCCTCCATGACCCTATATGGTTGAAAGAGAGGTGGTATAGCACTATAAAAAAACAAAACAAAAAACAAAAAACCTTGTCAAAGGTGAAATGCCCCATGGTGCAACTATTTTTATTCTTAATTTAAACCTCTTAAAGAATTAGGAATAAAGTTATTTCTGAGTCGTAGAGGCATCAGGAACATCGGAGGGCACTAAGACACATGGTTCTCAGCGCTGAGGTTACTCACCGAAAGCTGCTATCTCTTTCTGTTGTTATGAAACGTGGATAATAGCTGAAATTTCAACCTAAAAGAGATCGTCTCAATTAAATTAGAAATAAAAATTAAATGAGAAAAACATTAAATTTCAACGGATTTCTTCCGAATTAATGAAGTTTTCTCATTTTTTCATGACTTTTGTATGAGTAATGATATATATTTCTATGAGTAAATAAAAAATAAAATATTTCTTTGTCAGTTCAGTTATACATAGGAGATACTAAACTATTTTTCGTTATAGTATTTAAAACATACCATACCTTTCTTCTATATTCCACAAAATATATTCCAAATTCAATATTTAAGCTTATTTTTTTTTTTTACAATTTAGTTGGTTTATAAAAAAAACATTTATTAAAAATAAATGTTCCCTTTATTATTATATAACATTTATGCTTATAACTATCACGAAACACATGCATGTAGTAATTAAGAAAATTGAGAGACCCCAAGTATTTCTTATTCTGTTCGAATGAGCTTTCCTTTTGTTTTTCAATGCCCTTTGCGTCATATAAAATATATCGTTTATTCATGTTTTTTTTCTCTCGCGAATTTTAATATATAAATTATCAATTTTTAATTAACACATCTGAGTGGATAGTCTGGGCAGTTTGCTTAGCTTCTTCTTGACTTTTCTGGACACCTCAGCACATACACACACGTGCAGACACGCACGCACGCACACCGCATTCACACACTCACACACACGCGTGCGCACTATTAATTATAAGTCTAATTAAAAAAAAAATACTCAAGCCAGAATTATCCTGCGGGTTCCTAGTTTGCTCTTTCAATTTTGTAAACTGGTTCACTCCACCAATACTACTGAAAAAATTCCAAAATCAAATAAAAGATTTTGTTATCTATATTTCATTATAGATACTCATAAATAAGAAAAGTTGTCTAAATAGTTACTGGGAAGTAAATTTTGGCAATGTAAGAAATACAAGGTGCTTAAATGACTAAGACTGTTCTTTCTGGCCATCAAAAAGGTAACCTCAACCTTCGTAGTCGCAGTTATGTTTTGTGTGTGTATCCAAGATGTTACTGGGAGCAATATGCTTAGAAAAATTATTTGTCGCAAAAAATAAATTTTATATAATGCGCTTACATAGATATGTAATTTTGAACAGCCGTATTTATAGCTTTGTCATTGAAAAATTGAAATAGTTTGATTTCAAAGAGGGAGATTGCATAAGGTGCTAGTAAGTTTGTCAGTAAATTTTGGTGTATCGAATGTAGTGTAATGTAATGTAACCGTTTAGTCACTGTCTTTAGTGAGAAAAGTGGAGTACATTAAATAGCGGCCTCTGTGTGCGCCTATTGTATTGTGAGGGTTGAAGTAGCCGAAACTCACCACTCGCCAGGAAAAGAGGTATTAGCTGAGTTGACTGAGCAACCCCTGAGAAGGCAAACAGAGAACAGCGATTACATCACACTTCAAACACAGAATGAGTTAGTGTACAAGATCTAGCTGCTAGCTGCATGGGAATACCGCCAGCTGCTCCTTTTCACCTTGTCACAAGAGCCGAGGGCTTGTTTTTTTTAAACAGCGTAAGTGAATCCCGTAATAGAATGCCACTCCAGTCAATATAAAACAAATCTGGGCTGTTCTTTTATTTTTTATTTATTTATTTTATATATTATTTTGCATTAATTACCCTAACATTGATGGAAGAAAAATCAATTTCTTAATTTATTACATGTCTTGGTTTATTTTACTTAAATAAAATCGGAACAATGCAGGATAAGCTCCTTTCTCTCTAATAAATTAATCAACTACTCTACCCTCTTATTATTGTTGTAACATATATGTTTTCTTTGGTTACATCCAAGGGACAAAATCGCATAAAAATTGGTCATTAAAAAGTCAATACTTTTTGTCATTTTCTGTTTACCAACTTTGTAAAGTTCTGCGCAATAGCTTATTTTAATAAAACTTTATTAAAGCTTACTTCTTATTATTGGTATAAGATCTGGTTAACATAAGTTTTTTCTTCTTCAAAGATATATATATATAATATATGAGACAATTTAGGAACTAACTACTGCCGTGGCGTGTGCACTAGGTATATTCTGTAATTATTTAATAAGTATGTTTTATAAAACTTTAAGAAAAATCCCATTAAGAAAGTTATTTAACATGTAATATGGAGCAATGCTCAAGCGAAACTCTTCTAATTTTGCATTTATTAGAAAGATCGTTAATAATATTAGGCCAGTAGGGGCCGAGAGTGGAGTACAGATAAACTGTGTTGAAATAATTTTTATACTTTTGTTTTACAAATTAAGCCTCACTGGCCTGCTATATACATCTGAACAGAAAACATTTTAGTAATAAAAACTCCGTTGATGCTAGCTTAGATTAAGGAATCCATTTAGGACAAGATAACTAGAGAAGCAAGTTCATAGAGCGGTAGCATTAGGCGTACGAAGGGCTTAGCTTAAGGGATCAATTCAGGACAAGATAACTGTAGAAGCAAGTTCATAGAGCGATAGCATTAGGCGAGCGAAAGGCCTAGATTAAGGGATCAATTCAAGACAAGATAACTGTAGAAGCAAGTTCAGAGTGCGATAGCATTAGGCGAGCGAACGGCCTAGCTTAAGAGATCCATTCAGGACATGATAACTGTAGAAGCAAGTTCATAGAGCGATAGCGTTAGGCGAGCGAAAGGCCTAGCTTAAGGTAAACATTCAGGACATGATAACTGGGATCAAGTTCAGAGTGCGATAGCATTAGGCGAGTGAAAGGTCTAGCTTAAGGGATCAATTCAAGACAAGATAACTGTAGAAGCAAGTTCAGAGTGCGATAGCATTAGGCGAGCGAAAGGCCTAGCTTAAGAGATCCATTCAGGACATGATAACTGTAGAAGCAAGTTCATAGAGCGATAGCATTAGGCGAGCGAAAGGCCTAGCTTAAGGTAAACATTCAGGACATGATAACTGGGATCAAGTTCAGAGTGCGATAGCATTAGGCGAGTGAAAGGTCTAGCTTAAGGGATCAATTCAAGACAAGATAACTGTAGAAGCAAGTTCAGAGTGCGATAGCATTAGGCGAGCGAAAGGCCTAGCTTAAGAGATCCATTCAGGACATGATAACTGTAGAAGCAAGTTCATAGAGCGATAGCATTAGGCGAGCGAAAGGCCTAGCTTAAGGTAAACATTCAGGACATGATAACTGGGATCAAGTTCAGAGTGCGATAGCATTAGGCGAGTGAAAGGTCTAGCTTAAGAGATCCATTAAGGACATGATAACTGGGATCAAGTTCAGAGAGCGATAGAATTAGGTGNAAAAAAAACCGTAAAAGCCTCACACACGTTTAAACTACATCTATAAATTCAGTTTTCCTTTCAGTGAAACATGATCTGGTTTGTTCTTTCTTCTGTAATATATTTGCAACTGTTTCATGGAATACTTTTGGTTTATATTCTGAATAATGAACTTATGGAGTAGAGCTAAGAATTTATTTTAACTCAACCTCCAATTGTCTTATTTGAAATTTCACATAGAACAAGACTCTGTAATATAAATAACACTGGACACAATTTGAAACTCAATTGAAACTGTTTTTAGTTTTCTTATAAACGGTTTCTATGTGGGTGGGGCGCATGCTGGTCTAGACCTGCCTGTGTAGTTACGTCTGTTATACTGAGGTGAAACGTTGTGTGTGTCGGTAAGCAGTATTTAGTATTTTGTTACGGAAGTGTACAGAACTAAATAGTGTGTTTGAACTGAAACGTTTCCTTGGAATGGCTACCTCTGCTCCTACACGTCGAAAGCTCCGATTCGTCTAGTTATATACTTGGCAGTTTTACCATTCCCAGTCAAAGGACAAACATCAGTACATTTATCAGACAAGCATATTTTGCCTATTTTAAAGTGAAACTTGGTGATCAAGATAAAGCATGGGTACCTCATAAAGTGTGTAAACAGTGTATTGAGGGTTTACGGATGTGGATTAAGAGAACACGTGCTAAGCTTCCATATGGTATATCTCTCATTTGGCGCGAGGCCAAAGATCATTCAAGTCATTTTTACTTTTGTATAGTAAAAACATCGGGATATAATAAGAAAAACAAACGTAAAATAGAGTATCCTAGTTTACCGTCAGCAATACGCCCAGTATCGCATTCAGCTGAAATCCCCGTCCTAGTTTTCAATGAATTTCCCTCTTTGGAAGAAGGGGAATACGGATATGACATTCAAAAACATTGTTAAAGACTTTCTTGGAAATACACGAGCATTGAATTGCTCCGAAATTGTCAAGCAACTCTTGAAAAGCTTCCAAAAGCTAGATTGCGACATGAGCATTAAATTGCATTTTTTACACAGCCACCTTGCTAATTTCCAGGACAATTTTGGTGCAGTGAGTGATGAGCAGGGTGAGCGTTTCCATCAAGATTTGAGGATCATGGAAGCAAGGTATCAAGGTAGATAGGACGTATATATGATGGCTGACTATTGTTGGAGCATCTAGCGCGAATGTACAAAAACTAAACACTCCAGAAAAAGTTACAAACGCAAATTTTTATCTTAACTTTTAATTTGATTAATTAAACAATTTTATATGTATGAAGTCTACAAGAAACAATAGTGAAAGCTTGTACAATTCGTACAAGTTTTGTTGACGTGAAATATTATTTAATATGTGTCATTAACAACAAATCAGAATGAGGTAGAAGAAAAATTATTTTTTAAGAAAAAAAAAAAATTGTCATCTAGTAAAAAAACATGTTTGTAGTACTCCTGGAGTAGCCAAGCGGGAATGAGAAAGATTTATTAACGTACAGTAATATACTCTGAAGCCTTTGTGTAAATAAACATTTTATTTTTTTATTGATTATATTTGCTATTTATTAATGCTGCATGAATGTTTAGTAATTTAGAATTTNGCTGGGAGACTGTCTCTACAGTATCCTCTGACAAAACAGTGGCACCATCCATCGGCAGACCACCGAAGTCCGTCCAGCAGTTAGAAGATCCGGCCATGGGGGTGCTGGTACAGCTTCCCGAGACAGGCCTCTGAGCAAGTCCGCCCCATTACTGTTCCGCTTACTTTTAGTTCACGCTGAGAATTTCCTCTAAGTTACTGTACCTAGAAATATGGACGAGTAGAACCGCACAGGCCTGCTCGGAGACTGTCTCTACAGTATCCTCTGACAGAACAGAGGTGCCATCCATCGGCAGACCACCGAAATCTGTCCAGCAGTTAGAAGATCCGGCCATGGGGGTGCTGGTACAGCTTCCCGAGACAGGCCTCTGAGCAAGTCCGCCCCATTACTGTTCCGCTTACTTTTAGTTCACGCTGAGAATTTCCTCTAAGTTACTGTACCTAGAAATATGGACGAGTAGAACCTCACGGTAGAAACCCGCAATAAAGTCTTTAGCAATGTTTTTGAATGCCATATCCGGATCCCCCTTCTTCCAAAGAGGGAAATTCATTGAAAACTGGCACGGGGACATCGGCTGAATGCGGTACTGGGCGTATAGCTGACGGTAAACTAGGATACTCTATTTCACATTTGTTTTTCTTGTTATATCCCGATATTTGCACTATACAAAAGTAAAAATGACTTGAATGATCTTTGGGCTCGCGCTAAATCTTAGGTATACCATATGGAAACTTAGCACGTGTTCTCTTAGTCCACATCCGTAAACCCTCAACACACTGTTTACACACTTTATGAGGTACCCATGCTTTATCTTGATCACCAAGTTTCACTTTAAAATAGGCAAAATATGCTTGTCTGATAAATGTACTGATGTTTGTCCTTTGACTGGGAATGGTAAAACTGCCAAGTATATAACAAGACGAATCGGAGCTTTCGACTTGTAGGAGCAGAGGTAGCCATAAGGAAACGTTTCAGCTTATTATCTAAAAAAATCATTCAAGTATTGAACATTTCTAAATATTTCGGTTATATTTATATTATTTTTTAGTTTTTTTAAACAACTATTTTCAGGAATAAAACTATTATTTACAACAGTAGTTGTAAAGAGAGACCTGTCGTTGTTCACACTAGAAAGTAATTGAGTTAGATTTAAGATTAAATTATAAGATATTTAGTTAGAGTTAAAAATTTTATTAAAACTATGTTTCAATTTAAGCCTTCACACTTGTAAAATTCATCATGTAACTTACTGGGTTCACCAAAGTTATCTATATGTAAATATATATA
>KZ811587.1:4898-15361 GCA_000696205.2 Oncopeltus fasciatus | reverse complement strand
CCCCCCCCCCCCCCCGCCCCTTCTTTCCCGTCTATATAGTCTGGTGCTGAACTTATTCCAGTTCACTCGATTTACACTGTAGACTCCAACAATTGTTATTTTTTCATCATTTATTATCTGGTATTTTGCCCTAGAACCAACCCTCCAGATAATTTGGAAACTATATTAGTATCCATACTATATTCCATTATAGTTATTTATTTCTTAACATCCCTCACTTTCGAATTTGGATTTACCACTACCCAGATCTAGGGTAGTTTTGATGCATCCAAAGCTCGGACTTCATCCTGTCTGACTGCTTTATATTTAGTTCTCTGCAGAATTCTCTTAGCGGTGTAAAAGTGGCATGTTCTAATGTTAACTTGGCTCAGTTATGAAAGGTCACGCAAGATATTTGTTTTATTGCACTTTGCCTAGAGTTTGATTCACAGTAACTGGTTCTAGGGGCTTCGATAGCCCAGGGTATGCCTTCACATTCCTGGTGCTGTAGGTTCTAGTTTCGCACTCAGCAAGCTTTTATTGAGAAATATAAGCCTGCCCATAACCATGGATATTCAGTAGTAAGCCATAGAATGGCTACCTGTAGTAAGTTTCTTTTAATCTAAGTGGTTGAAATAGATGATAAATGAAATAAATAAATAAAAAACAATAATAAAATAATAAAAGGTTTTTACTTGGAGGTGTTCAGGGGTCTTTAAGCCCCTTGAGCTTTTGATGCTAATTCTTAAGTTGGTATGAGATGGGGTCCAGAAAGGGCCCATCGACCCTAATTCCCAATTTCCCGGAAGTCGCGAGGCCAGCTTTGTTCTTCAGAGTGGATTGTATTGATGGAGTCCGATGGCAGGGATGAGGCATATGGATTAGAATGAAATAGGATTTTACTGTGAAATGGGTAGAAATGATTCTTGGACGGATGGGGTATTAAAATCTGGATAGAGGGTAGAGTTGGAGACACAATGTGCAGTACTTGCAATTATTCTTAGGAATGTGGATTGAATAGATGTATTCGTTGGATATTGGAAGGCTTAGTGGCACCCCAGAGTTCTGCACCGTAGGTCCAATCTGGACCAATCTGGTCGTAGTTTTGTCTTGTAGATGGTCAGTTTATTATCTATTTGTGAGCTGTGAGCGCCTATTTATAAGGCTGTGTAAGAGTCCGAAGCGTCTGTTGAGTTCTTGTCTTTTGATCTTAATATGTTTACTCCAGTTTAGTCATGAGTCAAGGTAACTGACTCAATCCGGATGTTAATGTGTGAAACATTATTAGGAGAAGATTCTCTTAGTTGAAAATTTAAAATGCGTTGAGGTGGTTTTGTAAAATGTTAGATGCGCTTTTGGAATCAGGAAGAGAGGAGAGGATCACTTTTTCACCTGAAAAGAGGGTTAAAAGGGTATAAAGAGTTTGCAGTATAAAGGATAGGTACATGCAAGTAGCCTTGTGGAACACTCTCTTTTACAGGTTCGGAGTAATCTGATCTAAGGATCTAACCCTCAAGAAACGGTTAGAAAGGTAAGATTTCAGGATTAGGTAAATGGATGTTTGTTTATAGGATGATTTGTTGTAAGGAGGTTTACCGGATTTAAGAAAAAATATTAATTTAGAAAATTTCCAGAAGAGAGGGAAAGAGCTGTAGAAAGAAAAAAGGACAGTTGTAGAGTAAGGAAAACAATTCCCTTTTTTGGGCAAATTTCGAAATATTAGCCCGGTGATTAAGTCATAGGCGAGTGCTTTGCACTTAAGCAGATGGTTAATAATATATTTGACTCCAGAAGGTGTTAATGCCCTAATATGCATTGAGTGACTCCTCAATCTCTGCATTATTGGACAAATTACTGATAATTCTGAGATCAGGATGAGAAGTAAATGTGTGATTTAGATGCTGAGCAAACATTTGTGTTTGGTGTTTATAGGTTTATGGTGTTTAAGAACTCTGTGAGTTGCAGTCCAGGGGGATTTGTTGGCATTAATCAAATTTTTGTTTTACGATAAAATCTATTAATAATACATAAATAAATAAATAATAATAATAAAATTCCAAATAAGGTAGGTAAGAGCAAAAATCACTACAAGCAACACATAGCTAGTCTAATTAATGTATTACCACAACTTATTTTTGTGGTTTAATCTTTTAATTAAATTATTAAGACCATAGATAAGGATAAATATTTATAGAAAAAAATTTATCTATCAATCTATATATCTCCTGTCTATATCTCACGCACACACACACACACACACACACACACACACACACACACACACACACACACACACACACACACACACACTTACTCTCCTCCCTCTCCTTCCTTCCTTTCACTCGCTGTCTCAATTGTAATGTGCAGTCTTCAATTTTCTTAAACTTCCTCTATTGGCTTCAGTCTTTCTTAATATCTCTTCTTCCATATTTTAAAATATCTTGGTCCCTAATTCATTCCATCCCACATTACATTTTCTCATAGATTAGAGAACACTTCTCTCTCTTTTTTTTTCTATTTTTCTTTTATGACTTGTTGCTACAAATACAACTATTGCCGTATCATCTCTTATAAGCCAAGAGTCTGGTACCTGTATCTCTCTCCAAGCACACAGACTCCCAACAAGCTCACTCTCCCTCCCTCCTGACAGATATAGATCCAGGTCTCTGACTCAGCCGGGGTGAAGTGCTTCCCTCAGTGAGAAGTTCGGGAAGAGACCTTTTGTGCACGTGTTGGTATGGCATTTCACGGGTTGGGGGGTTGGGGGGTGCGTTGTGAGCGCACACCAGCCCTGGGGAAAAACAATGTACGTCAGAATCACTCTGACGTCTATTTTGCCGGACACTCCCCGTAATTCTGAGGGGGGGGGGGCGGACATTTCACCGAATTGGCAGGGAGTGGGGGAAAGTTTTTCCAGGGCAGACGAGTGGTATCGGACAGAGGGCGCATGCTTTCCTGCTTTCCATTTACGATTTCATCTTTCAAAAAAAAACAAAGAAAAAATATGGCCTTATGTGTACATATATGTATATCGACAAGTGAAAATCGCGAAGGCTTTAAATCACTGTTATTTGGCAGAACTTTAATTTGGGGAAAAGGTTTTCAGATATTTACGGATTTAGAGATTTACGGGCAGTCTCCCCCTCCCCCAACTCCCCCAACACACTTTTTACACCGCCAGCCAACCACAATTTGGTATTTATTGAAATTGCTTTTAAATTAATAGTCACTACAATGCATCTCCCCCAGCTATTGCCATATATTATTTCAATGTAATGATTAAGTAAAAAAAAAAAATCAGTCTGCTAGAGCTGTAGAAACTAAGTTAATTCATTAACATCTTAGACAATGAATCTATGTACTTGAAATTTTAATTTCTTGCATAGTGCTTTCTTTGTCATCAAAGTGGTCACGGTAGCGAGCGTGAAGACTGTGGCGAAGTTTCGAGGGATTTCGCCGAGGAACAGAACCGCACCAAGCGAGTGAAATACTCAATTTTTACTTTTAATAGCGAAGAGAGGCAGACGTGTTCGTGCAGGCGCGCTCCTCTCCACCTCCAGCCCGGTAGCTGCTCAAGCTATGGCAGGTTCAATGCCATAACTGCCAGCAGTTTGGGCATACTAAGTTTGGCTGTAACTACAACCCTCGTCACTCACACCCATCCCTAGACAATTGCCACCATCACTAATAAATGGTCCCATTGACTGGCCATTTTTCAGAACTCTACTTGAAGAGTTGCTTGACCTCTTCCGACAAAGACAAGGCCCAAATGTTTGCTCGGCATTCTAAGAGAAATATTTACTCCTCATCCAGATCCCGATAACTTGTCCAATAACGCGGAGGTAGAGGAGTCATTGGATATACCACTATCAATGTTCTTACCAATTAAGGCAGTGACACCTTCTGAGGTCAAGTACATTATTAACCATCTGCCTAAGCGCAAAGCACCCTGCTATGACCTTATCACTGGGCTAATACTTGGACGTTACTCAATCTACCCCTCAAAAGGCAATTGTTTTCCTCAATTCCCTCTATAATTGTGTCCTTCAAACCACCCATTTTCCACTTCTCTGGAAATGCTCTGAAATAATCCTGTTTCCCAAACCCGGTAAACCTGCTTACAATACATCTTTCTATTGACCAATCAGCCTTCTTCCTTTAATGTCCAAGGTATTTGAGAAAGTTCTTCTAAAACGAATGATGCCTACCATAAATTCCTCAAATACCCTTTCCAATCATAAGTTTCCGTTCCCAGCATTCTACTGTCCTGCAGGTGTTCCGCGTTGTAGATTACATTTCCTCAATGTAAGGACAGGGGTCCTGGTGCTTTCTTGGACGTCACTCAAGCATTTGAACGAGTATGGCATTCTGGATATAATAATATAAGCTCAAGTCCATATTCTTGGGTACCATCTATCTACTCTACCATACATCAAGATTATAATATCCCATTCGTCCAAGACTTCATCTCCACTCGCTTCACGCTCCTCCACTGTAAACTTCACCCTAATCCATATGCTCAATCCCTGTCATCGGACTCCAACCCCTATGATCCACCCCGACGACTAAAACGAAGATTGCCTCGTGACTTCCTGGGCCTTAATGCCTAAATTAACAGAGTGTGGTGTCGACAGGCTCCTCTACCCAACAAAGTTTGGTTAAGGAGTAAACTGACTCCGACTTTGACGGACTAAGCTGACTCTGTCTTTCTTGATTAAGTCATTTCTGAAAATGACTTAATCAAGAAAGAAGTTGACACTTATTGGCCTACAATACTGATCAAGTAAACTGCTATACCATCCTAATCCACTAGCACAGACCATGTCTTCCAACTCCAACCCCTACGACGTGGAGTCGACTCAAACGAAGATGGCCCCCTGGGGACATAATCTGTAAATAATTTGAGATTGGTGTCATTGGTCACCTTCTCTCCTCATGTGATTGATATTGAATGTTTTTGTTTTTTTTCTAATTCATTGTGATGATCAAATTACAAAATATTTTAATTTAACAGAATGTAATAAATAAATAAAAAGTTTAATATATAAAAAAAAAAGTATGAAATTTTCTAAGTAAAGTATTTGAGCTGGCTCTATTACTTTAAATTATAGAAAGAGAACAATATACTGCATTAAGATTTTTCTTTGTAAGCCATTGAATGGATTTATATTTAGTTGGAATTGGATGATAAAATGGGTTAGCTTAGAGGAAGTCCGTAATTTATAATATTTATTTCATCTTCTTGCTTTTTAACCGGTGTAAAATTAAATTTTCTAGCAATTCCTTGAATTCACGACAGAACGAATTACTGACTCTATACCTCTAGAGTGCCGAGGGTCGCGAATCCTAACATCTGGTTCTCCCCTGGAACTCATGTTTTTTGGCACCTTTAGTATTTATATCTGCCAGTAGAGAGCAGGGTTGGAGTTAGGCTTGTTGCTTGCTTCCCAACTCTCGGAGCCCGCTGCACTGAAGCGACAGCTCGCGGCTGCGGTCTCGAGACTCCTGCTCCCCAAACCCCGGGGTAAGACGACACCTCCGCCTGAGTGTGGGAGGCGCGCCGCTTGCCCCGGAACTCAATATGTGTGTGTCTGTCCTAGGCGCCAGGGTACAGATCGCGGCGGTAGGCACCTCCCCCCCCTACCGAGGTAACTGAAGATGATCAGCTCGTACCGGAATTTCCTATACGACAACATGATTTCCTTCCCTTCAGGTAGTAGCTTAGCCCGATATAGATTTTTTTTTAAATAATTATTTCTCTAACAATATTTCTTTATCATGGGCTGAATGAATTTTCGGTAAAATTTAGACCCATAGGTAGTAGGTAAGTATATTACTATTTGGAATTATTTAAAGGAAATGAGTATTTTATAAATAATTACTTTTGTTGTGGCATTTAATCCCACGTAAATTTCCTACATTAAATGCAAGGGAATTATTAAAAAAAAAACAAAAAAAAAAAAACGAGAGTCAACAAATACTGACAATGTTAGCTCCTTCGAGCATAAGACGATATAAAGTGCGGGGATTAGAATGAATTATCCTGGCTAGCCTCGGTGGTGCAATAGTCAGCATACTTGTCCGGAAAGTAGGAGATCCGGATACGAGTCCCGGGTGAGGGGGTAGGATTTTTTTTATTCTATTCCTTTGCATTTATCGTAGGAAATAAGTATTAGGATATATGTTTGTTTTTTTTGTTTTTTTTTGTAGATGTTCTTTTTGTTGGGGTTCTGTCAAGGTAGATCCAAGTAATACAATTTAAAAAATGTGAATATTTTTATTATCTGCCGAAGTTTTGGCTGACATTGTAAGCCATCTTCAGGGTTATCATGAAGGCGTGAGGGCACGTCGTGACACCTGGATTCATGCTCATGACTGAGACATGTGATCCTAGTGAACCCTCACCGTCAGTCATGAACATGTGATCTTCATGATACCCCACAAGGAGGCTTACAATATAAGCCGAAACGTCGGAAGATAATAAAAGATTCACGTTTTTTAAAATTTTTTTTTTTTTGGATGAACCTTGACCGAACCCCAACAAATAAAACATCTACTAATAATCTCAAAGGTTAAAAACTTGTATTTTGTCTATTTTGCCTTTTTCTGAAGAACCTCTTCCAGAGATTTTCCCCAAAAACTATGCAGATCTTTATCCCTCAAGTCCTCATAATATTTTGCATTTAATTTAGGTCCTTCCTGGTCCGACCTCTACAGCTCTCACAGAAATAATGGCAAATCTCTCAGCTGAACCAAATTTGATGAAGTTTGGTAGATAGAACAGATCAATCCAAAAAGCCTAAAAGAGTTTAAATAAACCTTAGAAGTTTCACAATCCATCAAACAGTTAACCTTTACAACTATGGGCCTATCGGATCTGTGTCAATTTTTACGAGGACTTTGAACTTTACTTTTTTCGTTCCCTTAGTATTCGTCCTATCTAACTATGGTTGTTAACCCTCTAAAATGTTAGGGGGCTTCAAGCGTCTACGTTAATTCTAATTATTTCATTCACAGGTTATCTACTGCAAAGAAATGATAAAACTATGAAATAATTTGAATAAAATTTGATGTGTTTATTTTCTTATCTTCTTCAGCAAACAATTCTAACATGGATACAACTTATCGACGGTTTACACTTATTACATTTCTCCTTAACAAATGTATTAAAATCTATATTTTTTCTTTAATACAATTTTAAATTATTACTAATACGTACTTAAGGAAATATAAAGCTGTGTAATATTTATCTGTGATTTTTTTAATCATTGTAATTATTTTAGCATAATTCCTTTTTTTTTTTTTTTTTTTGTTAGGCTCCCTTTCAATCAATGAAGGTCATGGAGAGAGGGGTTGCCACCCCATTATAAAAATTCATGGCTTAGGACAAGCCTTTATTTGTAGATAAAAGCTCGCCCCGGGCAGAATTTTAAAGCCCGCAGGGTCCAGGATTGCAAAGTCCTCATGAGCTACCCTGGCTCTCTTTTAACTTAATTTATTACATAAATTTAATAAATATAAATCTATAAACAAAACTGTATCTGAGCTTTGGTATTCATCGCATTATATAACATTAAGCAGTTTATCAATAAAAAGTTTTAACAAAAAAAAAAAAAAGTAAAAATAAGGATATAAAATTATAATTTTCATTATACATATAAGGGGATAGTAATGTTTAAGTAAGACTGGGATAAGGTATTATTTAAGAAACCACATTGAAGCGTACTGGATCAAAAGGCTTCCTCTCCATTCTCCCGCTAGTGGGTTACGTCATTCACGTCTTGGCGAAATTGAGGTTTATTGTATTACTGCGGGGGGAATGGGGTGGGGGGAGTGGCGGAGAGGGGAGATGTTCAGAAGAGAATCACTCCAAGAAGACATTTATTAGTCCATAACAATGGCAGGAGAACCGCTAGTTACTTGTATCAATTAACTTTACTTACATGGATTCTGCTGTACAGATCTATAATCTATCTATAATGGTGGAGGGGGTGGTGAGGGGGGGGGGGGGAGCGACGTTGCTTACAACCAACCCTTGTAGGACGTTGAAGACGTCACTATAACGGGATCAAAATCCGCGGATCCTTTATAGTTTGAATACGGATTTTTTCTTGACTGAGGATGAGAAATCAAAGAAAGAACAGTCAGAAACACAGGGTTACATAATCTTTTGCACGAATTGGAAAATTCTATCCTCCTTAATAGGAGGACTGCTCCATAGCATAACCATTTATTGCTATGCTATGGAGGATTGCTATGCTATGGTTACTGCTATGGAAGATCGCTATGGGACTGCTATGGAGGATTGCTATAGAGGATTGCTATGGTACTGCTTTGGAGGATTGCTAGGGTTATGGAGGATTGCTATGGACTGCTATGGTACTGCTATGATTATGCAGACATCTTGAAGGAATTACATAATACCGTGATAGCTTCGTCGAACTGAAAAAACCTCCTTGTATTTTATCATGACAGAACCAACAACAAATAGTTAAGAAAATAACTATGCCTTTCGTATGTAAAGTTTTTTCCGGGTTGGACCGTGTAAAGTTTTTTATGGTTGCCGAGCTTTCGCACATCCTGTGATGGCTTCTTCAGGGCTGAATAGATGCGTTATTTCTCGCTAGTCTGTCACTTGCAGTTTCTTGCAGCTTGGCAATATGATGCACACACGAGACCCCTGTAGAGAATCCTGTCTGTTCGGGAGGTATGATGTTTTCCGTCTCACAGTGATCCTTGATGTGGACTAACAGTAGTCTTTCAAAGATTTTTGAGACAGAGTTGAGTAGGCTCACTGGTCTGTAGTGATCAGCTGAGTCGCCCTTTTTACACTTTTTAAGGACTGGGACTATTATCGCGTGCTTCCAGTTGTCTGGGAAATAGGTGAGCCTCATAGCTGAATTGAATATATTCAGCAAGAATGCTTTCCCTTTCCTGGACATCATTTTGAGCAGCGCGTATGGTATGTCATCTGGTCCAGAGGCTTTCCCACTTTTTGACCTTCTGAGGGTATTTTCCAGTTGTTTGAAGGTGGCATAGATTGGGGTGTTCCCCGCCACCTCTAACTCCCGGTAGTCAGGCTGTGGAGCAGATGTTGTTCGCTCTATGTCCCTTTGATGGTAGTGGGAGGCGAGTTTGTCCGCCTGTTCCTCAGTGGTCAGGAGGTGGTCGCCCTCTGCCAGGAAAACAGTTTTCCTCTTATTGCTGGTGCTCCTTAAGAGTCTCCAGAAGAGATCTGGGTCCCCATGTGTTTTCCTCAGCTGATCAGACCAGAGCGATTCCTTCCAGTTCGCCATCAGAGCAGAGACTTGGGCAGTCATAGCGTTGATGGCGGGCCGGAGTGAATAGTCTTTGGTCCGGTGGAAGATGTTTTTGAGGTTGTTCCTTAGACCAATGAGCCTGAGTATGTGTGTGGGCGGTTTCCGTTGGTGAGCAGGTTTTGGTGAGAATTTAGGGATATTCCCGTCTGCCGCCGTTTTAATGGCTGCGGCGAGTTGTTCAACCGCTGAGTCAACTTCATCCTTGTTGGAGAGTGTTTTGATGGTTGGCAGCGAGGAATTTATAGTATCCCTATATCCTTCCCAGTTTGCTTTTCCTAGTAGGTATTTGGAGGTCAGTTCGTATGTCCTAACTCCGTCAGTTTCGTACAGGACTGGGCGATGATCTGAAGGACCATAGTCCAGTGCGACGCACTTGGTGATGGAGTGTAGATCCTTCGTTACAAGGAGGTCAATTGTGGAGACATAGCTGGGGTCACAGTCATGTCTGAATGTGTGTACACCAGGGTGGTATACTTCAAGTCCCAGGCTGAGGATTTTAGTCCCGAGTTTATTTGGGGTTCGACATCCCCAGACTGGGTGCCTGGCATTCAGATCACCGACTATGAGGTGCTGTGTGTCGTTAGCGGCCCCAGCGAGTAGGGTTAATGTTTCCCTTAGTGCTGCCTTGGGTCTTCTGTATATACAGGTGACCTTGAACCTCCTCCTAAGTCGGATGTACACTGTCACCATTTGAGTTTGCTCTGTGCTATCGCATGGGCTGTTGGTAACTTTGGCAGGGTAGTCTCTCCTGGCGAGTATGGCTACGCCTCCCGAAGTTCCAGCTTTCCCATCCGTCCGATATATATTGTAGCCTGGGAAGTACAGGCGGTCCTTAGGACTTAGCTGCGTATCTGTCAGGGCAACAAGTGCCGGGCGGTGTTGTGCTAATAGTGTCTCGATCTCGGCGGTTTTATTCCGGAGACCTCTGATGTTATAGTTGATTATGACTGCTTTAGTCATGATATATCTTGGTCAGTAGTGAGTTTACTTTGCTCGTGAGTTCGGTCATGTTAGTCATGCATTGCATGACCATCGCGAGCAAATACTCCATGGTAATGCCTGAGCCGGCTGTTACCGTCATGGGGGGGGTAGGTGGTTGTGGGGGTTTGGGTTTTGGTTGTGGGGGTGTCTTCGTGGGAAGTGGGGGGTATTGGCTGTCCCGTG
>KZ811585.1:9485-20192 GCA_000696205.2 Oncopeltus fasciatus | reverse complement strand
AGCCCTGAAGATGGCTTACAATGTAAGCCGAAACGTTGGCAGATAATCCTTCATTAAAAAAATACATTTTTTATTTGTGTTTTTTTGGATCTACCTCGACCGAACCCCAACTAAAATCATCTTAGAATAATATCTACGGTCAACAAACTCTCTTATTGAACATTAAAATATAATGTCTTGTTATGTTCAAAAAGTAATTACCTAAATTTTAATTTAATATTAACCAAAACCAACCATATTTTGCCGGTGAGAGTTAACTAAAAATTGAAATATATGTATTTAAGAAATAATGAAGAGAAATACGTCTAGTATAAGCAGCGACCTCTTAATTATGAGCATTTTAATTGAATGAATATAATTATTTTAACAATTTGATCCAAATAATGAATAGAGCACTTGTGTTTTAATGAATTACGCTCATTTAATGACTTTTGCCCTCTGACTTACGTTGAGGACTTACTTAAGGAATGAGGCGCCTCATTCATTGTGTAGATCTGGGTGTAGTGGTGGCTGACTCAGGGAGTGACTCACTACCAACCACCACCACCCTTCGGCCCTTCCGGGGTTTGTGTCGTGTCACCACTGCAAGAGAGGGAGGGAGTTCTAGCTGGCGTATCCTCCTCCACATTGCAGGAAACGTACGATTTGGGTTTTCTCAGGGAATATGGTTCACTATCGACCGCCTTGATCTGGGAGTGTCGTGTACCCTTATAGGTCAGACTGAAACTCACCAATGGAAGCAGCAGCTCAATTATATATAAAAATACCTTTGGGGTGCCAGAATATATCATGGGAACAGGTTCTGACGCTTCGTATCCCGCTCAGGTCAATCTTGTATTTATAAATAATAGCTTGTTCTGAGCCATGGGTTTTTAGAATGGGGTAGCAACCTGTACATAGCCCCTTCCTCCATGACCCTAGGTGGTTGAAAGGGAGACTAACACTATAAGAAAAAAAAATTCCTTTAGAGTTAAATCACATAACATCAAATTGTATATTACTGCTGTGGACTACTTACCTCACACTGCACAAAATAAATAAATGAATAATTCTAAGATGATTTTTAGTTGGGGTTCGGTCGAGCTCGACCGAACCCCAACTAAAAATCATCTTAGAATAATATCTACGGTCAACAAACTCTTTTTTTGAATAAATGAATAATGTATAGGTATTATTAACATTGTCATTTGATATTGTAATATAAATATTACTTGAAATTTATGCTTTATATTAGGTAAAGTGAGATTTTTGCCATTTTCAAATGTGATTAATTTTCACAATTTATTCGAGGTTTGTTAATTGTATAACTGTAGTTTTCTTTGTTTCTGTTTGTTATAACCAAGAGAACTCCTGGGGCACATCACTATTAGGGCAATTTTACTTAATAGTAAAGAAAAAAAAAATAAGGCAGCGAGAACGATTTGAAGATCGTACAACTCAAGTGTGCCATAGTCAGAATTTAAACGCATACATAGTCTGTGTTCCCCCTCCTGGTCTTATACTGCCTTTTATTTTAATTTTTTTTTTCCATTCCTTTCCTAGCTAATAGTAAAAATTAAAATGAATATTCTTCCCTTGTTAATTGTTTAAATATCATTATTTTTCTTACAAATTATCTGACATTTATATTATTTCATCCATTTGAACCTGTGGAAATTTTTTTTCCCCCCTCTCTTCTATCGCTAGTTATCGTTCTTATAGTAACCACTACCAGCATGCTCGCTGACTCGTCCATTCATGGTAATATTCGGGGTAATTGAATGATAGGCTTGTGTTAACCTCTAGTTCTCATTCAAGATTGGTTTTACTTTTCTACTGTAAATTTATTTTAAAATTATTTTGATTTATCTCGTTCTTTAGGGGTTTTTNGTTCGGTCGAGGTTGATCCAAAATACACAAATTTACAAAAATGTATTTTTTAATAAAGGATTATCTGCCAACGTTTCGGCTTACATTGCAAGGCATCTTCAGGGCTATCATGAAGATGAGAGAGGACGTCCTGTCTCTAAGTTCACATTTCCATGACTGTCATGGAACAGCCACGTACAATGTGAGCCGAAACGTTGGCAGATAATCCTTTATTAAAAAATACATTTTTGTAAATTTGTGTATTTTGGATCAACCTTGACCCGAACCCCAACAAATTGTTTACTGCTAATGTACAATAAGTTAGGTTAGGGCCCATCTCAGTACCGGAATTTAAGTGGTCATTAGTTATTGGAAGCTGTTAACCGGTTCTGGGATCGGCCTCTGAATGTGGAAACCTATTTCGTCATGGATCATTTCGTATAAATGTCATCAAGAGTGTTTTCTCCGTTGTACAGGTTCGTAAAATGCTCCAATGAAATCATTGCAATAATATTTTTTTTAATTTGTGTTTTTTTGGATCTACCTCGACCGAACCCCAACTAAAATCATCTTAGAATAATATCTACGGTCAACAAACTCCCATTTTGAACAATCCCACCGTTTTATTCAGGATAGCACCCTAGCTCTTGAGTGCAGTACTTTGGGTAAGAGATCTCCCCCCCCCCCCTGCTTCTCCAAGTGCAGTTGGTTGAGGAAATTCTTCGTCTCTGTGGATGTGTTTAGTACTTAACTGAGTTCTGAGGACCAGTGGTGTGGAGTGCAGGGTACTTGTGTGGAGGATTGATAGCCGAATTATTTCTTACTCTGTGTCATTTCTGTATTTGTTTCGTTTTTGAAAGTGTTTAGATTGAGCAATAAATGTGGAATATCAATAATCTTATGCCGAATGATATTTGAAGGCAATGAGCTTACTCAGTATTGAAGTGTATGTGTTAGTCATTTTAATAGCTTATGTTGTGAAGTACATAAACAACGCATTACTGGAAATATTAATTTATTTCCATATCAAATCTTCCTCAAAACTAATTAGATTTGATAGCTCAAAATTCATCATTTATTTTCTACTTATCCTCTAAATATTCACATCCAGCTTATATAGTTACAGACATTAATGTATCACTTCCCCTGCCTGTCTTCAGAGTTACCTGTTTCTTTAAGTCCGACTTAAGCACTCATTAATCTTTATTTTCCCCTTTTTTACAAGCAGCATATTTTAATGTTAATAGGAGGATTAGACCGCCCACCATCGCACCCTCCAGGTCGGTTTTAAGCTGCTTTGTACCTACTTACCCTTCTCTTTATTTTATTTTTCCCCTCTAATATTCAAATCTTAAATGGAACTTGTCATATACACTTTTTCTGTCCCTAAATGAAATTTACTTAATTGGAGAATATATTTAGGTTTATGAGGTCTCGTGTAAATGTCATTGCTATTAGACATTAGAACTTCCATATTTATTTTCCTTCTGTTTTTTTTGGAGGGTTATTAAATCTAGTCACCTAAATTCTTTTTTGGTAGTATATTATTATTTCATGTTGCATTTCGATACTTTTATTTATTCATTCCGTTATTTATATTAATGTAAAAAAAATTTTTTTTTCTCTTGAAATTGTTTGTTTTTCAGAGAATTATTGTTTTATCTAGTGATGTCAGTCTCCTTCCTCTGATTAAGATGACTTCCATTTCGGACTTCCCATTATAAAATATATTTCTTTGAAGACGATACATGAATATTTATTTATGAGATGTGAATTATAACGATCATAATATTCACCTTGAATTTTAATGATACTGAGGAATGTGCTATATTCAATTTGAGTATTTATATTCAAGCCATGATTTCGTAGCCAGCCTGTTTTAAATATTCTTCCTTAAATAACTCCTTTCTGTATTAATTTTCTTTCTTATAACTAATTCCGAGGGAATGCAGATTTTTTGAAATTTTTACGATATTTTCTCTAATTTTTCCTACTAGATAATAAAAGTGATAGTCATTAAAACGAGTAAGCGCGTCTGTGTGTGTGTTTTTGTCGGTCTGTTTTCGTTCTACAGACGAAAAATATCTGTTTTTAAACAATTAATGCAAGGGAATAGAATGAAAAAATCTATATGTCCCAGCCAGGACTCTAACCTGAATCTTCTGGACTCGAGCCCGGATAGCAAGAGATCCAGGTTCGAATCCTGGCTGGTACAGATAGATTTTTTATTCTATTCCCCCGCATTAATATTTTAAAATTTACCTCCCATGTTATTTTAAAGTATTCCATTAAATCTCACCCTATCATTATTATTTATTTATTATAGTAGTTTTTCTTGATATATTTCTTAGAATGTAAAGCCATAGTATGATCTTGAATATCCTCGCTTCTGTGTCTGATTTCGTATTGTTATTAGATTACTCAGTTCTCCTGGAAATTATAAGTTCTTGATTAGTTNTGTGTGTGTGCGTGTGTGTGTGTGTGTGTGTGTGTGTGTGTGTGTGTGTGTGCGTGTGCGTGTGCGTGTGCGTGTGCGTGTGTGTGTGTGTATATTTATTTATTTATATAATAAATTCTTATACCTTGCATGATTTCCCTTGCAGAGCTTGGGCAGGGAAGGATCTTTTCTGTGCCAGCTCTTTTCTCCTCCTGTCTAGTCCTTGCTTCTGGAACGCCTCTCGTACACTTTCTTCCAAGGGGATCTTGGGTCTTCTGTCTTGTAAATCATCTTGCAAATTTATCCTTGTCCAACCCGACTAGGTATCCAAATGAATTAGGTTTGTGTTTTTCCAGGATAGCTTGGAAAGGAAGTGTCGAGAATTCATTCCCCCCTGGTTTTGCAATGAAATTTTTTCAGATGTCTCAAATCCATTAATTGGATTTGGCTTTTGTAAGAGTCCTTGATTCTGAGGAATAGGACTGGATGGAGAGGAATGTAGGGGTGACGTCTGCTATCTCAGACAACTTCTTGACACTCTCTCCGTTGTAGGAATAGGAGTATAACCTATTTGTAGAAGTAATATTGCAGGTTAGGATCTTCAGTAAAATTTGTAGTCTAAAATTTAATAAAATAAATAAGGCTACATTTTTTACTGAACCTCTCTTGTAAATTTTAATTTTACTTTATCACTTTCTATTGAATTCATTTATTTTTAATTTTTTTTTTCTTAGGACCATTTTTAGTTCGCTTAGGATTGTACTGTATCATGTTCTTTGAGAATTATATAATTTTTTTAAATCTTAAATTTACTTATTACTTTTATTTTCCCACTTGGTCTGTCAACGATGGCGGTCATTTATTACATTTCGGTTAGTATCAAAATATTATGTAATTTGATTACATGAAAAACAAAATAACAAATAACATTAATTGCATGAGGAGAGAAGGTGACCTATGATTCCGCACTCAATGTACAGTTATAAGTATGTTTGCTATCTTAAATTGATTGATTATCTCTCCTGCCGTTAGAAATCTACAAGATTTGTTTGTCCTCCATTTATTTTCAATATACTTGAAAAATTTTATTTTTATCCTTTTTTTTTTCTTCATATCTTTCTGGAGTTTTTGAAACTACCGTTCTGTGAGTCTAATGATCCGAAAGCAAGAGAACGTCTTAAGATAGTCCATCTGATATNTTTATGAGTATATTGTATCATTTATCAGTCTTCTGACATTGAGAGACGAGAAAACTTCAGCGAACTAGTTCAGATATATTTTCTCATTAGAATGGCTATCTCGGCTTTGAGTCATGCAAGAATTCCCAATCCTTACCTTGGTTTGCATTTGCATGAGGATTTAAGTCTTTCAGCTTGAAGCAAGAAGCCACAGGTGTTTCGCTTTGTATGAGAAATGGGGTCAACCTTACGTAATCCCAGAACATCTTGGAAAGCCAGCAGATGTCACTAATAATGAGATATTGATAGTTTCGTAATGGACTCTTTCATTTCATTGTTTGTAATAATCTGTATAATAATGTTTATATTTACAAGCAAGAAATGAAAAGTCCATTACAAGACTATCAATATCTAATTGTTAGTGACATCTGCAGGCTTTCTACAATTATTCATCTTGCCTTTCGCTTGATAGCAATATGCTTGATTGTTCATGTAGGCTTCGACGGTCGTCAGCAAGTTGTTGATAGTTGCCGAGCTTTCGCACATCCTGTGATGGCTTCTTCAGGGCTGAATAGAGAATGAGAGCTTTTTTTTAAATTCAGGTGGTATTTAAATAGTATACTCGGCGCGGTTCGGTCCTTTACCAGCTACCTGACTACTCCAGAGACCAGCCGCCAGAAGACAGTATCAACCAATTTCCCATTGGCAGGCTTCGCCCAAGGACCAGACCGCGCCGAGTATAAATACCACCTGGATTTAAGGATGTGCGAAAGCTCGGCAAATAACAACGGAAGATGAAACTGTAAATAAATATGCTTGTATGTTTAATCATGGGGACCAGAGCAAACACGGAACCTGAAACCCTTTTATATTATTTTGTATTAATTTGTCTACCTGAGAATGCTTGATGATATTACCTACTTCGTAATAGCGTTTAGCTTTTTAGTCCTATTCCATTCGCACGTGGATTGCAAGTTGCAACGAACTACTTAAAGTGAGATCCTTAATTTAAGTTTCTTTAATAAGCACCTGAAGATTATCTAAGACCAAAATATCTTTTAGGAAGTTAAACGTTTCATCTTGGAGGACAATTATTGCTTATGCTCATAAAAAGTTACAATTACCATTGCATAATAGTATTATAATGTCTTACGAAAAGTAATTGTTAATTTAAAATGTTAATTTTTCTTTCAGCTATTAAATCAATAATCAATAATAATTCCACGTTTTGTGATTATCATGTTACGACATGTTTAAAATTTAATTTTTTTTTCTTGCCAATGGAATATTGTGAAGCCAACCGAGGTAATCTAAATGCATTATAAATTATTTTTATAATTTCGTTTCTGATATATTTGCTATTATCCCTATTTCATTATTTTTCATCGCTTGTAACTTTTATGCATGTGTGTGTGTGTGTGTGTGTGTGTGTGTGTGTGTGTGTGTGTGTGNAGATCATTGCCCGGTGGCCCGGTGCTTTGAGCTTAGACAGTTGGGAAATAAAATTCTTGTCCACGGAAGGAGTTACTTCCTAGAGTGGACATCAAGAATGGAGTATCAAAATATTCGTGGAATGGAATATCAAAATACCTCTATACTATTGGAATAGTATTAAAAATTTGGATGGAATAAATATTTTCTTGGGAATTTGAGCCAACATTTCTTCCCTTGTCATTGTTAGAAAAAGTCTCATGATAAATGTGGGAATAGGGTTATTGACACTTTTAAGAATCTAAGGTTGCTGTTCTGAAGAAGCTGTTCCCTGCTGAGGGGGTACAGCTCCTTATGAACTGCAACTTTAGACAGGTAGGCTGAGGAAGCCTTATTTTACAAAGCACCGGTTTTTGCTTAATGAGAGGTAAGAGATAGATGGAAAATCTTTACAATCTAAGGGATGCTGGTATCTCTGTAATATATGTCGAGATTGACGTTTTGCTTGTATGAGATTAGTCAGCCTGAGATTAGTTTGCTAATGAGCGAGTCTAGGGCGGTCGCTTTTTGCTTCAAAGCAGGGTGGGTAAACTTTGGATTCAGATTAGCTTTAAATTAGTCCATTAGTTATTAATATGGTGATATGGGAACGAAATTTTGCGAGAAATGAGTGGGGGGTAGATTGAAGGTCATTATAGATGGGAGGTGTAGGGATGTGAGAGGTGACAGGTGGTCCTGGGAGGTGATTGACTCTATTCCAGTAGCTCTTACCCAAGTTAACCCTGTGCTGTTTGAGGCTGGCTCTGGGTTGGGCAAAGCTAGTTTTGGGACTGATAAGCTGCCCGAGTGACGCGAAGTCCAGGCATTTATTATCTGCCGACATTTTGGCCTACAATGTAAGCCATCTTCAGGGCTACCATGAAGAGGGAACGTGTTGTCACCAGGATCGTACCTATCGCCTTCTTGATACCCCTGAAGTTGGCTTACAATGTAAGCCGAAAAGACGGCAGATTATAAAAAAAATACTCTTTTTTTAAAAACTGTTTTTTTTTTTTTTTAGATCAACCTTGACCCGAACCATAACAAATTCTTTACTGCTAATGTACAATGAGTTAGGTTAGGGCCCATCTCAGTACCGGAATTTAAGTGGTCATTAGTTATTGGAAGCTGTAACCGGTTCTGGGATCGGCCTCTGAATGTGGAAACTTATTTCGTCATGGACCATTTCGTATAAATGTCATCAAGAGTGTTTTCTCCGTTGTACAGGTTCGTAAAATGCTCCAATGAAATCATTGCAATAATATTTTTTTTAATATAAAGTCAAATCTTTTTTATTTCTTTGCTGTAATTTAACCATTTAGTTGGAAACATACATAAATGTTTTATTATATTTTCCAACTCTATTTCATCACCCTTCGAACCAATTAAGGCCATGGAAGAGATTTCTCAATAAAAGCTAGCCTAGGGCGGGATTGAGAGACCTGAACGGACCCCCTCTACTATGAATGTGCCCCGCCATCTTTCTGGAAATAAATATTATTAACCTTGCAAATCACAGTAGCGGTTATATCTTAATACCTTATGGAAGATCATTAGTTTTATTATATATGTTATTATTAGAAAATAATTTTGATACAAAAATAAATATATTTTATACATCTCATTTTCTATTTAGTTTAATCTAATGCTTTCAGGCTTACATAGAAAATTCTACGTTTTAGAGGAGAGGCTATTTTAGTTACCGCAGAGCAGGAGTCTCTCTCCCATCACCCCACCCCATTTACCCTACTGGAGGTCTGATATTTAGGCCGAAACGTTGACGGAAATTAAGAACGTTATAAGAATTTTATTTTTTATTGTGGTAATTTATCCTACGCAAATTTTCGCTCAGCTCCTTCGAGCATTATACGATGTATTCGTCTTTATCGGAGGTTAGACTCTCGACACTAGTGCTGGGAATTAAATAAGTTATCTCGCTCTCATAGTGGCGTAAGTGGATATCGCGCTTGTCCGGATAGCAGGAGATCCAGGTGTAAGCCCTGGCTGGATCAGTTTGATTTTTTATTCTGTTCCCGAGCATTTAATCGATTAAAAACGTTAGTTTCTCTGCTTCTGGAACAGCCGTATTTAAGGGCTGAAGTTTCAAGTCGATAGGCCAAACTATTTCAGCACTATTTGCATATTCTACAGTCTGTTACTTGCATTGTTCTATATATTTCGTCGGTCATGCAGGCATTAAGTCCTGTTTGTAATCTGATATTAGTGCTTCAGTTGTATTGTTTGGGCGCTTACATGTAAATATGTTTTTGCTGCTTTATATAAATATGAATACGAACCTACATTCTGTAGTCTGTCTTTAGTAGAAATAGTGTGTTAATTACAAATGTATCTTATTGATTTATTATTACTATTTTATTGTGATTAATTAATTACCTTACTTCCTGCCTTATAAGTTTTTCTCTTCCAGAAAATTTTGTATGCATTGTTTGTTGACTTTCATGATTTACCTTAGTTACCTCTGCAAGTGTAATTATTTTCAAATGTGTGACGAGAATCTCATGTGGTTATAACTCTCTTTCACCAGGGTACATTTAAACATACAAAAAAAAGAAAAAGAAAGTTTTTGATCGTTCAATATTTGTCTTTAAAATGTTCAACCAACTAATGATTTGAGCTCCGGAGTAGCTCAAAGGATCTGTTCCTCGTAATCCTGGCGATCTGGATTCAAATCTCGCCGTGTGCTAACTTTTATTTATGAATGAAGGTTTGTCCTGAGACTTGGATGTTAAGAATTGGGCGGCAACCTGCAGAAAGTCCCTCCCTCCATCAATCTCAGTGATTGAATGAGGGGTGATGTTATTACTAATTAAAAAAAAAAATTATGGCTAGCTATCTTTTGATTTGCTGTGCCTGTCGTAAACAGTCTCAGTGGGATACCCCCTGTCCAAAGGTGGTATACATTTTTATTTTTATTTCTACAATGCAAAGCTAAAAAAAAAAGAAGAAAACTCGTTAATTTTGTCATTTGTCTATTAAATCCAGCGAAAAGAATGACAAAATGGACGCGACTTGACCAAACAAGAATTAATAATAATAATAAAAAGGGGTATAGATGATGAGGGTGCTTTGTGAGAGGGGCGTGCCGAAGATGACCCCTTTGTTCGCGGTGGTACGTCCCGGAATGTGCCATCCGCGTACTGAATTAGAGGAGAAGCCTCTGGGCTGTCATCAGGAAGTGTAGGTACCTGCTAGCATTACTCTCCTAGCGCTGCAAAATGAATCCCTTTCCAAAACACCCCCATTAAACGGTGCAGTCTTCCTGATCACCTCAACCCACTGCACTACACGAGTATGTACCTTGTATTATAGGGATTATGTTGCCTTTACAGGTTTCTGAATGGACTGTCCAAGCCACATATTGTCGTCTAACTGCAAAGACTTATACGTAGCGACGCGAAAAACCCTTTTACCTTTAATGTTTAAAGCTATTGCTTACATAAGGAGAGTTTGTTGACCGTAGATATTATTCTTAGATGATTTTACTTGGGGTTCGGTCAAGGTAGATCCAAAAAACACAAATTTAAAAAAAAAAAATTTTAATAAAGGATTATCTGCCAAAGTTTTGGCTTACATTGTAAGCCATCTTCAGGGCTATCATGAAGATGAGAGAGTATGTCCTGTCCCTAAGTTCACATTTCCATGACATTTGGATCTACCTTGACCGAACTCCAACTAAAATCATCTAAGAAGGCTATTGCTTTCACATTTTTATTAAATGCGGTTTTTGACAGTTAGATATGACTTTTTCTTTAA
>KZ811584.1:1666-12672 GCA_000696205.2 Oncopeltus fasciatus | reverse complement strand
GGGGGGGGGTGCTGGAGAAAATTCATTAAATCCAGGGGAATTCCAAGCCTGGAGAGCCAGATAGGTCCCGGAACGCCGCTCGTAACACAAATGAGAACCCACCGCGCATCGGCCAATCAGCAAGCGCTATTCGCCCCGCGGTAACCCGGTACCATAGAGGGCCATTTCGCATTTTGCTTGTGGGCAAACTCGAGATGCACTTAATTCGCAGGCAGCGGCGCTAATTGAAACAACCCATGCTCTCTGCTGGCTCATTCATACGGCATTAGCACCCGCACGACAGAAAATATCCATGTTTTTCCAAGGCAATTAAAAGCCGATTGTATGCTCCTGTTGGGAATAAATGACCTTCGCAACTACACAGCAGCAATGCACACATGTGATAGATAAAGCCACATTGATCTTTGGAAAACACAAAACAATAATTATTAGCATATAAAATTCTGTAAGTTTCGAGAAATTCAAATCATCAATATAAAAAAAAATACATTTTTCACTTCTTATTCATTAAATAACATTAAAGTGTATTATAAAATATCAAATTGTATTTCTTTACAAAAATCTTCGTTACTAGTTGGTGGCACATTAGCTCAGAGTCCCCTGCCTTCCCAAATTGTGTTGGCATTAGGATAACAACTAACTAATCTATGGAGTCACAAATAAACAACTATGTGCAGAAAATAAAATTTTAGATAGATTTTGGAAAATAGAATAAAAAGTAAAGCGTTGACTTGCACAAAGTAAAATTCATTATTAATACACTGAATCAACACATATATACATATATCGGAAATCCATTTCTGCCAAATTGTAATAGAACAAAATGTTATAAACAAACATTATATATATTTCGTTATAAATATGTACTCGCAATACAAGTTCCATAATTTCTTTCGTATGTACACCAGTAATGAAGATATTGAATTTTTTTTCTATTTGATTTTACCCTAATCCTCTTTTTCCCTTCTAGAANGCTTGTGGGCAAACTCGAGATGCACTTAATTCGCAGGCAGCGGCGCTAATTGAAACAACCCATGCTCTCTGCTGGCTCATTCATACGGCATTAGCACCCGCACGACAGAAAATATCCATGTTTTTCCAAGGCAATTAAAAGCCGATTGTATGCTCCTGGTTGGGAATAAATGACCTTTGCAACTACACAGCAGCAATGCACACATGTGATAGATAAAGCCACATTGATCTTTGGAAAACACAAAACAATAATTATTAGCAAAAGTAAATATAAAATTCTGTAAGTTTCAAGAAATTCAAATCATCTAATATAAAAAAAATACATTTTTTAAATTTGTGTTTTTTGGATCTACCTTGACCGAACCTGAATTATTATTATAATATCTATGGTCAAAAGACTCACCTTTTGAAGTAATTTATTTTCATCCTCAGTTTTTTTAGTTAGTTTTTTTTTTTCATTTTTTTAAAGAGTAATGTATTGCATAATGTACGAGTATAAGGAAGATAGTAAACTCGGCGACTTGACAGGCCTAACAAGTACTTTACCTCTCGGTAGGCACCCAGCCACGACAAACTACATTTCCATCTCATTGCCCCCTTAGACTAACTAAAATGTATTCTTAATTCTGTTCATTCATGATGGTCCAGCATCTTCTCACTTTACGCAACTCCTCCCTAAAGGAAACCTTTGTTTTCCCCCGCTTAACGAAGCACACGTAACTCTTCTTATAGTGTCTATTTACTATAAAAATTCAACGTTAAATTAGAATAATTCTATACAGATTTTCTGCTCACAAAATATTGGNATTCCTGTTGGGAATAAATGACCTTCGCAACTACACAGCAGCAATGCACACATGTGATAGATAAAGCCACATTGATCTTTGGAAAACACAAAACAATAATTATTAGCATATAAAATTCTGTAAGTTTCGAGAAATTCAAATCATCAATATAAAAAAAAATACATTTTTCACTTCTTATTCATTAAATAACATTAAAGTGTATTATAAAATATCAAATTGTATTTCTTTACAAAAATCTTCGTTACTAGTTGGTGGCACATTAGCTCAGAGTCCCCTGCCTTCCCAAATTGTGTTGGCATAAGGATAACAACTAACTAATCTATGGAGTCACAAATAAACAACTATGTGCAGAAAATAAAATTTTAGATAGATTTTGGAAAATAGAATAAAAAGTAAAGCGTTGACTTGCACAAAGTAAAATTCATTATTAATACACTGAATCAACACATATATACATATATCGGAAATCCATTTCTGCCAAATTGTAATAGAACAAAATGTTATAAACAAACATTATATATATTTCGTTATAAATATGTACTCGCAATACAAGTTCCATAATTTCTTTCGTATGTACACCAGTAATGAAGATATTGAATTTTTTTTCTATTTGATTTTACCCTAATCCTCTTTTTCCCTTCTAGAAATGAATATATATATATATATATTGTAAAACCATATTTTTTTAACTTCTTCCAAAAGATCTAAAGGGTTATTATAACTACCAATGAATATAGAACTATCATACCTTCTATTATCCGTCTTCATTGGTTTCTGCAAACCAGTTGAATTCAGACAGTGACAGTGAACGCATGTATTCGGCCAAGAAGATGGACAATGTCTGAAAGCGCTCACCAACAGAAGATGGTTTGCAGAAACCAATGAAGACGGATAATAGAAGGTATGATAGTTCTTCCAAAAGAGATCAGTGAAAAATCGAAGACATTTTTCAGAAGTTGCATCATACGTTTTGAAAAAATTATTAAACCAATTTATATTTGACGTAAACTATTAATGCACTATGAGCAATATTAAATAATACAATAATAAATGAAATATTTAATTGGGCAATAATTTTCATTGTAGTCTATGTTTTGAAGTTGTAAGGAATGAGTAACAAAAGGAAAAACCAGTCCCTTGATATTGGAAGCAATGAATTAAGATCAAAACGAAAAATTAAAAGTAAAACTATTTTTTTCTATAAAAACAGTAGTATATCTCTTTCATTTTATATATAGAATGCAATTTAAATATTTATAAAAATTATTATTTTTTAAATCTATCTAATATTTTGAAACTATCACTTATTTGAAGTAACCCAAGCTAGGGACAGTTAACACTTTAACAATAAATATTAAGTACTTAAAGAAATTTAATAACCTCTGGGTAAAAGAATTCTCAAAGCTTTAGTGGTAAGGCGAACAATCATAAATAAAAGAAATAGAAAATGTATTTTCTAACCCCAGGAAATAGAAAATTTATATAGGAATAGGAAGGGGAGGAAGGAGAATATCAGAGGAATTTAGGGACTAGAAGTGGGAAAAGCCATAAAGCAGGGGGGGTGTAGCGCGGGTGAGACAAAGGGCAGAAAGGGGCGGTAAATTCCAATTTTTATCTGACCAGGTGGAGAGGGGGTGGGAAGGGGGTGGCTGTCGTGCGTCGGGATTGAGATATACAGCTGGGAGAGGGGGGGCAGCCGATCTGCGGGCTTTGGGGGGAATTTGAGGGGACCGGCCTCTACCTAAATTGACCCGGATCGGGAAACTCTGACAGAGATTTGAATCAGACTCGTTATGGGGGAAAGAGAAAAACTGTCTCTCTACCGCTTTGTCTCCTTAACTCCTGCCATTCTCTCTCTCTCTATCTCTCTCTTCCACCCTTCTCAATCACTCTTACTCTATCTCTTCAAAGTAAGTAAGGTACGATCTCCCCAAACTTAGCGAATTTACCAATGGTTACTTTAATAAAAACTGGTATACCCCATTCTAAATGGTTAAATTTTGCCAAATCTTTCATGATTTCCATTCAAATGGGAGATGTAAAATTCTCCACTATATTGTGGCTTCTGGACCATTGAAGCTAAATTAAAGGTTCCTGTTTTTGCAAACCATTGGATGAGGTTCCTCAATGACTAAAATCGGTCGAGGAAGAGGGGGGATTTAGAGTTAATCTTAGTTATTATTAGCGTTGCGAAAAAAAAAAAAATATGTAAAGAACGAAATTGGATCAAAATCTAATTTACAACTAATTCTAATTTAATTTTTATTCTAAAACAATTAAAAGGAAAAAAAACGGATTTTAAGAAAGATAATCAATCATTGTTTAATGATATCACAATAATGCAGATCAGAAACCTTTTTTTAAATACACGGATGAGACTCATTTTAGAAAAAAAAAAAGAATTATGGACGGGGATTACGACCATTGTGGATGTAAGAAACAAAAAAAAAAGGAGATTATCGGGCTACATAATATATAACGTTATAACGATTCTATGTAACGTTTGTAGACATCACAAAATAGACAGACATTTCTTCTTATTTTTATTTAATTATTTTTTTTTTTTTTATACATCAACTGCTGATGGTCATTATCAAATCTTCTTGTAACCTAAATTATTAATACGATTTGAATTCTTAACCTTTCTCTCAACATTCTAGTTGTTTTCAAGTATGTTAAATTAAGTTTTTGATTTTGAGAACATTTAAAATCTTAACACAATCCGTTCATTCAATACATATAATTAAAATCAGGAAGTGAAAAAATTTATTTAAATAGGTTTGTTTTCAAATTCAATAGTTAAGATCAACTTAAATCCTTTGTTAATTAGGTTGGTATTCGTAGTATTTTTTTTTCTGTAGGGAGAGAGTTATATGTAATATATATATACGAAATTGAGCAATATAGATTTATGCCCATTAATATATTGATATATTCGACAGATAGCGAGAGGGTGAGATATCAGTCTATGGGTCTTCCATTCCCATCGATCAGCTGCACAATGGAGGTGCACAATCTAATTTGAAAGAGAAGAAGAGTAAGTCATCTTTAAAAATACCGCCTTCTCTCTCGGCTCGGGCTCTGGCCTCTGAGCCGCCTACGGAACGAGATATCCATGACTGGAGTGGGGGAAGGGGGGTGTCAGAGTGAGGAGATAGCATAATGACAGATATCCTATTTATCGTCTCATTTGTTTGTCGTTTGTGGCCTTCCATTCGATCTGAATGGGGATATATAAAATTCACTCTCGTATAATTTATGACTGTTTCCTTATATTTTTTGTACAGATACATTTTTTAGATTCCCCGTAAGTCAAAATGGCCACATTGGTTACGTCAAATCTTCACAGATCACATAGAAGATACGCCAAACATTCCCACAGACACACACACACACACACACATACATATATACGTGTTTGATAATATCTACCCTCCCATTTTATCAAATACAATATTAATAGTAAATATTTAGTGAGAAACTAATCCCTTCACCACGGAGAAGAAAAAAGTGACTCTTTTCCAAAAAATTTAAATTTTTTTTTCATTTTCTACTTTTGTGAGTTTTACTTTTTTCTCTTTGCTGTCCTNTACCCCATTCTAAATGGTTAAATTTTGCCAAATCTTTCATGATTTCCATTCAAATGGGAGATGTAAAATTCTCCACTATATTGTGGCTTCTGGACCATTGAAGCTAAATTAAAGGTTCCTGTTTTTGCAAACCATTGGATGAGGTTCCTCAATGACTAAAATCGGTCGAGGAAGAGGGGGGATTTAGAGTTAATCTTAGTTATTATTAGCGTTGCGAAAAAAAAAAAAATATGTAAAGAACGAAATTGGATCAAAATCTAATTTACAACTTATTCTAATTTAATTTTTATTCTAAAACAATTAAAAGGAAAAAAAAACGGATTTTAAGAAAGATAATCAATCATTGTTTAATGATATCACAATAATGCAGATCAGAAACCTTTTTTTAAATACACGGATGAGACTCATTTTAGAAAAAAAAAAAGAATTATGGACGGGGATTACGACCATTGTGGATGTAAGAAACAAAAAAAAAAGGAGATTATCGGGCTACATAATATATAACGTTATAACGATTCTATGTAACGTTTGTAGACATCACAAAATAGACAGACATTTCTTCTTATTTTTATTTAATTATTTTTTTTTTTTTTATACATCAACTGCTGATGGTCATTATCAAATCTTCTTGTAACCTAAATTATTAATACGATTTGAATTCTTAACCTTTCTCTCAACATTCTAGTTGTTTTCAAGTATGTTAAATTAAGTTTTTGATTTTGAGAACATTTAAAATCTTAACACAATCCGTTCATTCAATACATATAATTAAAATCAGGAAGTGAAAAAATTTATTTAAATAGGTTTGTTTTCAAATTCAATAGTTAAGATCAACTTAAATCCTTTGTTAATTAGGTTGGTATTCGTAGTATTTTTTTTTCTGTAGGGAGAGAGTTATATGTAATATATATATACGAAATTGAGCAATATAGATTTATGCCCATTAATATATTGATATATTCGACAGATAGCGAGAGGGTAAGATATCAGTCTATGGGTCTTCCATTCCCATCGATCAGCTGCACAATGGAGGTGCACAATCTAATTTGAAAGAGAAGAAGAGTAAGTCATCTTTAAAAATACCGCCTTCTCTCTCGGCTCGGGCTCTGGCCTCTGAGCCGCCTACAGAACGAGATATCCATGACTGGAGTGGGGGAAGGGGGGTGTCAGAGTGAGGAGATAGCATAATGACAGATATCCTATTTATCGTCTCATTTGTTTGTCGTTTGTGGCCTTCCATTCGATCTGAATGGGGATATATAAAATTCACTCTCGTATAATTTATGACTGTTTCCTTATATTTTTTGTACAGATACATTTTTTAGATTCCCCGTAAGTCAAAATGGTCACATTGGTTACGTCAAATCTTCACAGATCCCATAGAAGATACGCCAAACATTCCCACAGATACACACACACACACACACACACACACACACACACACATACANTTAGTAATTCATGTATTCGGCCATGAAGATGGACAATGTCCGAAAGTGCTCGCAAACAGAAGATGGTTTGCAGAAACCAATGAAGACGGATAATATAAGGTATGATACTCTAAGATGATTTTAGTTGGGGTTCGGTCAAGTTCCCCAACTAAAATCATCTTAGAATAATATCTACGGTCAACAAACTCTCCTTTAGAAGGTATGATAGTTCACCTAAATGGATCCATCGGAGGCAGGCAATAATTTGAAGTTTTATTGTTTCAGTAAGTCTGTTATGTGCAAATCCCGCTTGACCAATTTATAAATAGAACTAAAAACTATACATATGAACTTGATCTGATACACAGGTACTTGATCTTAGTTCTCCAGTCAGCTGTGTGACTAGAAACCTCCCTCACAGATCTCTTCACGCATCATGATCATGGATCATTATCGACCTGACGATAACTTTCAACTTGAGTAATAATAATAAAATTAAGTAACTACCCAACAATTTTGGAGTATTTTATTTTAGTCATCCTGGCCGAAACCCTGATTAATTTCTAATATGAACATAATCAGTTTAGTATAAATCCAACCATTAGAATACACATTTAGAACTAAACTCTTTGCATATGAACTTATATAATTCAAGTAATTAACATTTCTATGCTTAGTAAGTGTACTAAACATTTAGTGGAAATCCGTTTCAAACTCAATTCTGCAATTTAATTCAAAATGAAGCAGTTGAGTTCCTTCAAAAGGAGAATAATATTACTTCCTCCGGGCTTAAATCCACAGAATCTTGGATTTAGACAAACAAAGGTTCAACTAAGCAAAGGGAAAATTCAATTTAGTGCATTAACGATAAAAGTGAGGTAGGAAATTATGTTTGTCCCCGGTTTAATCTTTAGGGTTGTGAGGGGGGGGGGGGGGCTGTACAAATTGTCAGAAATTAGTGGACGAGAGGCTGTTCGATCGAGATTTCAATTTTGCTGGAGGGCTTGTCAAATAACTGCGGTCTTCCAGAGCTCATTAACGCTCGAGGAATTTCGTTTTCATTAACTGTATGAAATTCCACAACGGGTTATTCTTTTGTTTTTTTCTCATTTTTAGAAGAATAATTGAGAAAATTGTAAAATAGAAGTAGAGTATTTGTTCGGGGTTCGGTTGATCCAAGAAGAACATACAATTTAAAAAATGTATTTTTCTATTTTCTGCCGACATTTGGGCTTACATTGTAAGCCGAAACGACGGCAGATAAATAAAAAAAACAGTTTTCTATTTAAATTGTATTTTTTTGGGATCTACCTTGACCGTACCCTAACAAAATGTAAGCTCAGAGCCATTGGTTTTTGGTTCTGAGCATATTGATGCCCAAAATAATTGTTCTAATAATTTTCCCTCATGTTACCCCCTCTCTCACTCACCCCCCTCCCCCTCAGAATTATGAATACACAAATTTTAATAAATAGAATTTTATTTCATCTGAAATATTTCTTTATTCGAATTACAGTTACAAGCCAAATCGACATCAATTTAAAATAGGGTCTGTGTGTGGTTCTGTACGTATATCTGCTCAAAGCATATTTAGGCGATCTAACAGCAGAATAATTGGTTTTCTTTATTTTTGTTCCGCATTGACTGCTATAGTCGTTCCTTAGTTCTCATATTTCTTTAAATAAGTATATATGAGAATAATAAAATAGAACTGCTGAATTTTATATCTCAATACTTTTGGGGTCAAAGATGGCGAGGGGAGTCCATTCAAGCCTCTATATCCCAGTGCTGCGGGTTCAAATCTCTCCACCAATAAGTTTATTCCAGAAACGAAAAAAAGAAGAAAAAAAAATAGCCCCACCTAGGCTGATTAAATGAAAAATAAAACAAATAAATGGGCAATTTAAAGGACAGATTAAAAACAGAAATGTTAATATCATCGTATAATGGATAAAAAATGTTATCCACTAATACAAGAAATGCAAGGGAACAGAATTAAAAAACCTTGCTATCTCAGCCGGGGCTCGAATCCGGGTCTCCTGCTTTTCGGACAGTTATGGTAGCTATGGTACCACCCACGTTAGCCAGGATAACTTCTTCTACACCCCGCACTTTAATCCGAGTCTAAGTATCGATAGATATTAATATATATCGTCTTATTCTCGAAGGAGCTAACATTGTCGGCTATTTTTCGGTTATCTACTAATATTTAGGTACATTTATACTTTTGCAACAAAAAAAACAACTCATTTTAAGGGATGAATCTTAGGACGTTATAAGGGGAGTCCGTTGCCCCCTCAACTATTCAGGAAAATTGCCTAAACAAATCCTAACTCTAGACGACTTGCTGATTCAAATGAACCATTTACTCATTTTTTTTTTCTCAAATAAAAGTAATTATACATAAGAAGTCTGTTAAGTTTATGCAGCAATCATGGAAGTAAGTTTCATGAACAATATAGTATGAGAAAATGGGGTACTAAAGAATTTTATTAAAGAGCTAAACTATCGTTTCGGTATCCTTCTAAGGCATCTTCAGGGTAGGTGAAGATCAGAGCACTCAGAGTTGCAGGAGAGGGAGTATTATTTAAAAATAGATAAAATTGGATGAAACAAACAAAAAATAATCATATTCTCTTCTTGAGGTTTGTCTCATGCCTCTTTATTTTAATAAACAAGCTTTCGCTCATCTTGCTGTGAGCCTCTTCACAAGCCATCTAAAAAAAAAAACTTTAAATCTTCGATAACCTCACCTAAATAGGTAAATAATCTAAAAGGTTACTATCACTACCAATGAATATAGAACTATCATAATTCTATTATCCCCCTTCATTGGTTTCTGCAAACCATCCTCCGTTGGCGAGCGCTATCGGACATGGTCCATCTTCTAGGCCGAATATATGTGTTTTAGTAATTCATGTATTCGGCCATGAAGATGGACAATGTCCGAAAGTGCTCGCAAACAGAAGATGGTTTGCAGAAACCAATGAAGACGGATAATATAAGGTATGATACTCTAAGATGATTTTAGTTGGGGTTCGGTCAAGTTCCCCAACTAAAATCATCTTAGAATAATATCTACGGTCAACAAACTCTCCTTTAGAAGGTATGATAGTTCACCTAAATGGATCCATCGGAGGCAGGCAATAATTTGAAGTTTTATTGTTTCAGTAAGTCTGTTATGTGCAAATCCCGCTTGACCAATTTATAAATAGAACTAAAAACTATACATATGAACTTGATCTGATACACAGGTACTTGATCTTAGTTCTCCAGTCAGCTGTGTGACTAGAAACCTCCCTCACAGATCTCTTCACGCATCATGATCATGGATCATTATCGACCTGACGATAACTTTCAACTTGAGTAATAATAATAAAATTAAGTAACTACCCAACAATTTTGGAGTATTTTATTTTAGTCATCCTGGCCGAAACCCTGATTAATTTCTAATATGAACATAATCAGTTTAGTATAAATCCAACCATTAGAATACACATTTAGAACTAAACTCTTTGCATATGAACTTATATAATTCAAGTAATTAACATTTCTATGCTTAGTAAGTGTACTAAACATTTAGTGGAAATCCGTTTCAAACTCAATTCTGCAATTTAATTCAAAATGAAGCAGTTGAGTTCCTTCAAAAGGAGAATAATATTACTTCCTCCGGGCTTAAATCCACAGAATCTTGGATTTAGACAAACAAAGGTTCAACTAAGCAAAGGGAAAATTCAATTTAGTGCATTAACGATAAAAGTGAAGTAGGAAATTATGTTTGTCCCCGGTTTAATCTTTAGGGTTGTGAGAGGGGGGGGGGGGCTGTACAAATTGTCAGAAATTAGTGGACGAGAGGCTGTTCGATCGAGATTTCAATTTTGCTGGAGGGCTTGTCAAATAACTGCGGTCTTCCAGAGCTCATTAACGCTCGAGGAATTTCGTTTTCATTAACTGTATGAAATTCCACAACGGGTTATTCTTTTGTTTTTTTCTCATTTTTAGAAGAATAATTGAGAAAATTGTAAAATAGAAGTAGAGTATTTGTTCGGGGTTCGGTTGATCCAAGAAGAACATACAATTTAAAAAATAGTATTAATAATGAAAATATATTAAAAGAAACTTTGTAACCAATGAAGACGGATAATAGAAGGTATGATAGTTCTATATTCATTGGTGGTAGATATAACCCTTTAGATTATTTACCTCAC
>KZ811578.1:7822-21426 GCA_000696205.2 Oncopeltus fasciatus | reverse complement strand
ATATTAAGCCATCAAATTACAGGATGTTTATAAGAAGAATGTAATAAATAAAGGTTTATGTACAGATATTTAAAAAAAAAAAAAAAATGGGGCGTTAAAATAAATCCCATTTTCAAGCGATAGCCATCAGTCACCATCTTCAGAATGTGACTGTTTACAACAAGGACAACACCAAAACAAAAATAAAAGAGTTATCAGAAACAAACAATTTAAATGGAGTCATTTGCGGATTCCTATAGTAAAGAGAAACATTAAATTCTGGTGTAATTTCCAATAAAGCTTTCAGACTATCAACATTCAGACTGCCACCGAGTAAAAATAAGATACCTTGAGAAATAATTTGTTTGTGTGTCATAGGAAGACCTAGAACTTCACCTTTTTGATTAAAATGACCTAGCTACAACAGTTCTCTGCAATAAATTAATGATCTCATTCAATTCTCAAAACAGATGAGAGATTTGATCAGCTTTAAAGTCTAATTAAATGAAATAAGACTTAAATTCAACTTAAAATAATAACAAACAACAATCCAACTAGGAAGGAAAGTATAATTCATTAGGTAAATTTAAAAAATTGACACTCATTAACATATCCCAAATGGAGAGTTTTTGACCGAAGAGATTATTAGTAAATGTCTGTTTTGTTGGGGTTCGGTCAAGGTAGATCCAAAAAATTACAATTTTTTTTTATATCTAGGCAGATAATTAAAAACTACATTTTTTTAAATTTTATTTTTTGGATCTACCTTGACCGATCCCCCCCCCCCAAAATACATCTACTACTTAACATATGAACATTTGAATTAGCATTTATTTCATCAAGTAAGAATACGTGAAATGAGTCAATGAGAGATTTGTGAGAGGTGGGGGGGGGGGGGGGGCGGATATGCCAATGTGACTATTTCGCTCAAATCAAAAGTGATTTTTTTTTCTCGCAGAGAATCGAAGGACATTGCTGTTTTTGTAGTTATATTTAGAGAGGGGAAACAACTATAATCAACACTGTAGTGGTTCGCCATTGAAAATAATAAGGCAATGGTCGTATATTGTAAACATAATTGTAATGCATCAGAAACAGAAGAGTTATGAACTCAGAAAAAATAAATAAAAACCTGTCCCGTCACTGGCCAAATAGGTCAGGGGGGGGGGTAGGAGTACATGCTAAGGATGTATTTATTCTCGAGTCACGGCACACTAGAGAAGCCGTGTGAGTGGTTAGAACACCATTCTGCCAGCCTGATTCTATCCCATCCAATGTAGAATAGTTCCCAAGTAGGGTTCCCCTAGGAGCGCACAAGGAATCCTTTGGGTCATCGCTAACAGAAGCACAGAAACAAAAATAAACTGTGCGCTGTGAGTATTGAATCTGGGACCTTTGGCTGAGGAGTCCAGTACCTTAACCCCAGACCATGAAGCCTCTTTTAAGACGTTAAAATACAGTAATAATTCGAAATATTCAATCGCAGTGAATCTTAAGTTCCCAAATTATTACCTTCATTTAACAGATTTTTGGTAAGCAAATCAAGAAAATCAAGTCAGTGCCATTATGCGAATATTAAAATTTTGTGGTTATCAGAGTAAGTCAGATGTGGGTGTCGGTCACAGGAATTTCAAGAATTATTACCTGTAACCGACACCCACATCCTCTATTACTTATTTTCTACAATTTCTATGATTCCTCACCGATCCTACTTTACAGAAACTAAAATATGGTCTGTCTAAGCTTTAGCAGATTTACCGTAAGGAAATCAAGCTATATACATTGGTTCTCGGTAAATATTAACGTTGACGTTTAAATTTGTGCATATCTTCAGCGATTCAACATTAAAGAATCTCAAACTATTGTCAGACGTTACGGTCTGACATTATAAGTCTTTTTCAGGGCTATCATAGAGGGGATAGATAGTTTTCAATCTTCATAAGTGAATTCAGCTACTGCGTGACGAACATTAACATTCAAAGCAACCACCAAGGGTCGTGAGGTATATTGAGAGGTAACCACCCTACAATAGACAAACATGGCATTGGAATGTTTTGAACTAACCCAAAACGTGTCGGTTGCGCAGGTTAGGAATCCAACAGAACCATTAAGCTAGCCCGGAACTCCATACTTTAAAATAAGAATAATATATACATTTTGAAAATATAACATCATTTAAAGTACTTTGTAAAAGGGTAAAACTTTTAAATTAAAACTATATATATATACACACACACAACATGCACACAGACATACACAAAAAAATAAAAATTAATACTAACAAATCAGCTGAATGTTGCACAATAGGCGCCAAAGTTGGCTCTTCTTTCTTTGGTGCTGCTTCAGGCATTGTTTCGAAGTTTGAAATAATTATTTTAAAAAAGTAAGAAAAATAAGTCTAAAGCACAATGTTTGCTTATTTTTCTACTGAGATGTCCAAAGAAAGACTAAGAGTTTAAAGAAAACAACTAAAACTGTTGTCAATTAGGAAAGCGCATTTTTCATAAGTAATACTTGAAAAAAAAACTAGGACACGAATAGGCAAACAACTTTTCCTTACATTCTAGACCAAGGAGAATGATAAGGCATTCCTAGCTTTGTCGAGTGAAGTAAACGAGGAAATGCACCGAACAGCAATTATAAGGAAAATTTTACTGATAATAATTATTTTAAACAGTTTTAAAGCATCATTATTACGCCAATAGAAAATAAAGATTAAAACAATTGTTTGACGTCAATCTGTGAACTTAACACACTGCAGCCAATGCAATTAGTTCTACTGCTTTCCTCACTATTGCAAAGTGATAAATAACTCTAAATAACTAGAAAAAATATATATATATATATATATAAAACATGAAAAAGGAGCAGTCTATGTGCCTCATAAATGACAATAAGTGATATTTCTATTTTGCACGTATTTAGTTTAAAAAATATATTTCGCCTACTTTAAATTAGGCATAGGCACTCAAAGTGAAATACCACACAAGGGGAGAGTAGTAAGCACTATTGCACCTGGGACAAATGAAAACCAACATTGGGATAAGTCAGATTGGGCTAGTGTGCCCTCGAAGCTAGCCCCTCAAAGGTGGGAGTCGAACAGCTCCTGAAGGGTGGAGAAGGCGAGAAGGGCCGAGGGGAGAAGCGATAGGTCGGAGGCCGGCGGCCGACTGCCGTGTTAAGAAGGACGTAGTCAGAGGGAATTCTGCTCAGATCGATGAGACGTCTGATCGGAAGGTCTGTCGCCTCTCAGTAGTTGTCATATCTACGCGGACGTCTGCTACTTAACAAGGATCCCAGCAAGAATACGTGATTAGGCACCGCCTGGGACAAAATCTTCATATTCCACTCTCTCGAAAACAGTAAAGTATTTATGAATATAAAATGCCCACAATATAAGTGTGATAAGAAAGAAATGTACAGATTTAGAGTGGGTGAGGAATGGGTGGGGGTCACTGGAGTAAAACAACTAGACTATAATGCCGACAGTTTCGGAATATTTCATTCTTCTTCAGGGCCTACATTACAACACAACACGACAATATATAAATGTTCAAAAGAAGAGTTTGTTGACCGTAGATATTATTCTTAGATGATTTTAGTTGGGGTTCGGTCAAGGTAGATCCAAAAAACACAAATTTAAAAAATGTATTTTTTTAATAGAGGATTATCTGCCAACGTTTCGGCTCACATTGCAAGCCATCTTCAGGGCTCGGAGTCATGGAAATGTGAACTTAGGGCCAGGACGTCCTCTCTCATCTTCATGATAGCCAGCCCAGAAGATGGCTTGCAATGTAAGCCGAAACGTTGGCAGATAATCCTTTATTAAAAAATAAATTTTTTAAATTTGTGTTTTTTGGATCTACTTTGACCGAACTAAAATCATCAAAGAGTATATAAATCTTCCTTCTTCAGGGCCTACATTACAACAGAAAATGACAATATATAATTGTTCATTCTTTAGTGCCTACATCACAACAGACCATGACAATTTATCATTGTTCCTTCTTCAGGACCTAGATCACAACATTATTTGTTACATATTTACATACATAATTACATATTCCGAAACTGTCGGTGTGTGACCGATAACCACATCCCACATCCTCCGTGTTAACCACGGTCATTTTGAATACGTTAAACATATAGATAATTTTTAGTGCAAGGGAACAGAATAAAAAATCTAACTGTCCCAGCCAGGACTCGAACCTGGATCCCCTGCTATCCGGGCCGGTGCATTTACCACTTATGCTACCGAGACAAGTCTGATAAGTTATTAAATTCCCCGCACTAGCGTCGAGAGTCCAACCTCCGAGGCCGACGAATATATCGCTCATGCTCGGGTAAATATTATTTATTTTGTGGTCTTTAATCCCACGTAAATTTAGATAATTTTTAGAATTATCTAAATTTACGTGGGATTAAAGACCACAAAATAAATAATATTTATAAAGTTAAACATATAAATGATTTAGATTATAATAGTATCACTGCCAACTTCATTATCTTTAAAAAAAAACAAACTTTTAAGCGTGGAAGGTCGTTTGTTAATGTAGTTTACTTTAAACCGTTTCAAATGACACGCCAGAGACAAATGGGATGCAAAATTAATTGGTAGACGTGATTTCAAACCTTCTCATTCCCTAGAGTGCTTAGTGGAAAATAAACATACTCTTCTTCTCCAGCCACCGAATTAAATTTGTTCACTGCTTCTGAATCTAAATTCTATGAGGTTCAAAGGTCATTGTAAAAAATTTTAAAATGCAAAATAGAATCATACTCAAAAACCATGGAAGCGGCAGTAGATTTTTCCTTCTCATGCTGTTATGTAAATGCCATGTTGATACAATCAAGCCACTTCTTTTCAAACAAATCACCGTACTCCCTAATAAGAACTAATAAAACGTATAAATAAATACAAATATAAAAAAGTAAAACAAAAAAATTAACTAATAATCAAGCAATCTCAATATAGAATCCTTAGAGACCCAAAGGAATACCAAATCTGCCTCTATTTGTTTTCTCCTTCAATAGAGCATATTGCCTAATCAGGACTGGCTGCGTTCACACGCCACAGATTTAATGGGTCCTTATGAAACGTGCATGGAGAGAAGGAACTAACAGAGGTCTGTGAGCATCAGACCAAAGGTCATCATAGGCTGAGAAATCTATTACCGCAACCAATAAACAATGCGTGCAATTGGTAAATACCCAATCAATTAAATTAATTCAATTGAATTCATTAAATGTGAAGGACTAGATGGAATCCAATATGGAAATATATTCTAAATTGGAGCTAAAATTTAAGGTTTTCTTTAAAACAATAAATAAAATTGTCTTAATCATTTAAATTTTATGGACAATATAAACATCTATTGTGATATAGGAACCCCTATTATTTATTTTTCAAAATAAGTAAAACTAATAAATAAAATCAGAAATACCCCCAACAAGCTTAATAAAGATAAATTAGGTTTGGCTAAAATAACTATGCAAAGATTCCATTCATTAAACAGTAAAAGCAAATTCTGTTTGAATTCAGACTTTAACATATAAAACATTTTTAGTGGCATACTATTGTTTTTACGTATATNAGTGTTGGCCGAGGGAATCCGTTTGGGACTGGTACTGCGAGTTCGAGTTCCGCTCTATCAACATTTCATCGAGAAATATAAGCTTGCCCAATCACAATACTGTTTAGAGTAGGGTGGCCACTAGTAGATAACCCCTTCCTATATGATTCGACGAGGTTTAATGAGAGGTACAAAATGATTTTTTTTAAAAATGATCTTAAATAAAAAAATTCCCAAAGATAATAATTTAAATATAAAATCTCTCGTTCATTTGTTTACTATTATTATTTTTATTTATTTTTTAAGAAAGTTTAACAGCCCATCCACTGTAGAGGGGTTGTTCCCAAGGCACTCCGCCATATTTCTTCCAATGCCAATCATTAAACATATGTAACTAGCTTTATATTTAGGACTTTAGGAATAATTAGGAATGAAAGTTTTTTTTTTTTTTTTTTTATACATAGACAACCGATATCATAAGAGATTATTAAAAAATAAAAATTTAGAAGATTACACAGCCCACTGAGGTGATCGCAACAAATCACTTATTTCTCCCACCGGCATCGTGCAGTGGAATCAGAGAAAAGTGGAGCATGCTATGAAATCTCAACAACGCCCCCCCCCCCCCCCCCCCCCAGATTTGATAAGTTCCTCTCAAACATCCAAGGACATCAAAATCCTCCCCCCCTCTCCCTGACCTCCAGGGATTCGACTAAAACAACCTCGATTAGTGAAGATCGATACTCTCAGACAGAGAGAAACGACGTCAGGGCCGGCCCTCTGAAGAACAACTTCTATCACTCAAATCCCCCAATTAGCCCCCCTCATACACTGTGAAACGTGAGGGATTCATTCAGCTGGCGCCATTAACGTTTTCCTTCTATTGTCCTTTTTGAAAATTTAATATATAATATCAATTGAATGAAAAATACTTTTAAAGCTTCTAAGTGCTATAGACATTATTCCATTCAATACTAAGAAATGTACAGATTTAGAGTGGGTGAGGAATGGGTGGGGGTCACTGGAGTAAAACAACTAGACTATAATGCCGACAGTTTCGGAATATTTCATTCTTCTTCAGGGCCTACATTACAACACAACACGACAATATATAAATGTTCAAANTAGGATAGCTACCAAGGTAGATGGGACATACATATGATGGCTGACTATTGTTGGAACATCAAGCATGAATGTAAACAAACTAAACACTTCAGAAAAAGCTACAAACACAAACTTTTAAGTACTTTTCATTAATTGAACAATTTTATATGTATAAACTCGATTCAACTTACATTAAACGTTTTACAAACTGAATATTTGGTACATTTTTACTTTATGTACTTTTAAATGCGATTACTAAGAATATTCTGTAGTTTAAAAAGTTGACGTGATAGACAAAATCTGAGGTTATTCTCAGATTCAGCCAAGAATTAGAGAAAAAACAGTGTCAGATCTAGCTCAACAAAAAAAAGTGTTTCCCAGTGAAATTAATTGCAAACAAAGGTGAATCAAAAAAGATCTTTTTAAATCAATACAAAGCAAACACACATCAAAATACATCCAGAATATCGAAAGTACAAAACCTTAAATACAAACAAGGGTTTATATCTCTATAACTGCCTCACTTTTTGAATCTCAAGTACTCCAACCATATGGCAGATATCTATTGAAAACATTTTAAAATAAGTAAAAGGGAAGAGGATATTAGGATTTTTTCTAAGACTAGAAAGGAACACATTCATATTTTGGAAGACCTTTTTAAGATTTTAGAAAACAACAATATTCGAATTAATAAGATAAAATGTCATTTCTTGAAAATTCCCATGGAATATTGTGGTTTCAATCTAACGAATAAGGGTGTGGAAAAATCTTAAAGACTAAGTCAGAGTAATTTTAAATGTCACTGAGCCTAAAAACCAAGCCAAACTTAGGTCATATTTAGGTATGTTCTATAATTATTAATAAACTTATTTATGATAATTTTATTAATAATTATAGAACATTAGCTTTTCCTTTGTACTAACTTCTGAAAAAAAAAAAAAAAATCAAGAATTTCTATTTTTAGAGAAGTGTAAAGATGCTTTTATCAAGCAAAAGGAAGCTATTGCATCAGAGCAGGTTCTAACCCACTACAATATAAACAAAAAGCTCTATCTGGCGACTGATGTTAGTTTGTATGGTACTACAGTACTTGAGTACTATCTCATGTAATGAGTGATGGATCTGAGAAAACTATCATTTTCATAGGTCATAAATTAACACCAGCCATTACATTGGTCTACATTACAATGGTAGATTTACTCTCAAGAGGGACTATAAACCACTTATAATTATTTTATATCCTCTAAAGATGTCAGCAACTCGTATGCAACACTATGCAGTGTCTTTACAAGCATTGGATTTTGATGTGCAATATGGACTGACACAAAACATTGGAAATGCTGATTTTTCATTACAACTACCTTTAATTGCACAGAACAAGAATTTAACCAACAAAATGGATGTTTGTATGTTGTATGAGCTAACTGTTTTACCTGTAAATGCTACAGAAATTGACTTAGAAAGATGATTACCCCATAAGCCACATGACTGAATGAATCAGAAGACATAGAAATAGTCTCAGAGGAAAAATAATTTTGTCTTAAAAAATTTAAATGGAATCAAAAGTATTTTTCTATGTTTAATTTTTATTTTGCACATATATGTAAAAACACCACTAAAATAAAGAATAAAATAATAACTTACAACATCCAGTTCTTTTAAATATATTTTCTCAAATTGCTCAGGCAGAGTATTAGGATCATCTGAAGCAGTTCCTACAAAATTTTCCACAAAATTTTTGAATTTACTCTTGCATCTTGTTACATCAACATCTGTACCCCAAATAACCAAAGTTGGTTCATTCTGGTCAGCTTCTGAACTACTCACAATTCTGTCAGCCTAAAAAAAGAAAAAAGAGTAGTATTTAATAAAAAATATAAAAATTTGAGCCATGAAGTGGACAAAGGTGTGCCCGAGTCTCTCTTGCCCCGTCACCCTATTTGCCCAGAAATTCAGGTCGAAACGATAACAACTTTTCTGGTTACAAATTAACCTTAATAATTCTTCAATTATCAAGAGCAAATTCCCGATAAAACTCTCTTCGAAAAAAAAAAAGTATATAAATGATAACTCTCATTTTCAAAACTCAAGAGAAATAAATGCTTAATCTTAATTAAATTTTGGAAAAGTGAGTGCGGATGAAATTCATTAGTTTAAAAACTAGGCCTCTTGAAGGAGGAAAGCTATGTAATAGGAAATTTATGATGATGATTTAAATTTATGATTAAAAAAAAATGCATTTTAGCTGTGTCAATCCCAAACGTTTTAAGCAAAATGTGAAGAAGATGCCCTAAGTGATAAACAAAATCATACCTTCTATTTTCCGTCTTCATTAGTTTCTGCAAACCATCTTCCGTTGGCGAGCGCGTTCGGACATTGTCCATCTTCTGGCCGAACACCTGCCTTTGAATACAGACCTTGACAGTGAACGTATGAGTTCGGCCAGAAGATGGACAATGTCCGAAAGCGCTCGCCAACAGAAGATGGTTTGCAGAAACCAATGAAGACGGTTAATAGAAGGTATGATAATTCTATATTCATTGGTGGTGGAAATAACCTTTTAGATTATTTACTTAAAATCATACATTTCTGTCTATCTGTAAGACGAAGAATATACTAAATTTTTGAAGATGTAAGAATCAAATTCTTATAGAATTTACATGTTATCTATTTTTTTTTTTGTGTGGTAAAGATAAAAAAATGAGAAAGAAAAATCTAAGATTACCTGGTCGCCTGTCGCCTGTTGGCGCTTTCGTCCATTTCCTCGGGGCGGAGTACACGCCCCGGACCGTCCGACTCCGCCGAACCCTGAAAACAAAACGAAGTTAATGAAAATTCAGCACAAAACAGTAGAACAAATAATAATAATATTCTTGTAGATGTTATTTATTGCAAAATTGCTGAAAACTAAAGAAAAGGATTAGGATCAGGTTATAGGGCGATCGACATCATGGTTATTACGCCCTGACTGATGGGGTCCATCTAGGGTTAAATCTGTTATCCATTCTTTTAAATGTTTTCCGGTTTTTAGTGCTTGTTTACATTAAGTTATATAGTACTTGGTGTGCAATAAGTTATATTCGTACACACACCTACACACAGACATACACAAATATAGATACAAAACCATTTTAAAAGCAGAAATATAAATTATACAACTTAAAAAGTAAATTAACAATTAAAATTGAAACAACAGATAAACAAAAGGAGAGTTTTTTTGACCGTAGATATTATTCTTAGATGATTTTAGTTGGGGTTCGGTCAAGGTAGATCCAAAAAACACAAATTTAAAAAATACATTTTTACCTTACATTACCTTGACTGAACCCCAACTAAAATCATCTAAGAACAGATAAACAATTTTAATATTTAGGAACAATATAATACAATTAGATTTATATAGTGAATACTACAATAAAACATAAAACTAAAACAAACAACAACAAAAGTACAAAAAAAAAAAAAAGAAAGGCATAGTTGATTTTTTCTGTAGGGGGGGAAGGTTAAATTTTTTCATATAAGCCTGTTTCTCTTAAAATGCACATAAGTTTAGCTACATTGGATTCATGGTTTACCAGGGATGCCTTGGGAGGTTTTTACATGTAAATAGATTAGTGTAATATGGGCATTCCTTTAATCAAGCTTTGCTTGTTAGCCACTCTTTTAACAGAGAGGAAAGGGCTATCTACAGTTTGCCACCCCATTCTAAAAATCCTCAGGACAAGCTTTTATTTAGCGATTAGGGTAGGATTTGAACCCGCAACTCCAGGATTTCGAGACTCGAACGGATATCCCATGAGCTATCTTGAAATATCTAAATCTGTCTTCTCGTAGTTATGTCAGGAAAATCATTCAATACAGACCTATATACATTTCACATGTGAAAAGCAAGATAATCTTCTTTGGGGGGGGGGGGGAGTTCAGGGAAATATCCCAGCTGGGCAGGTGTTTATCTAGCGTTAATACACACAGGTGTGCCAGCCGTGTGGCAAAATGACAATTACTTATTTATGTAAATGGGAGGAGAAAAGTTGCCCCTAATTGACAGTGATAAATGCAAATGACAAGGGTGGGGGGCTTGATATGCCACCGTCTCTCGGCTATGCTAATCCGGCGAGAAGAACGAGCCAGTCTGGGGACGATCTAGCTACAGCGACTAGCAAACGCTCTACTTACTCCCACTCCAAGGCAAAGGAAACATATGGAAACCAGACTACATATGGTTCCATAATAGACTATTTACTTACATGCTTAGAAGTCTTCTTCAATATACGTATTATTTAATAAAAACAGTCTTAACGATATGGTACAATATATAATATACAATATATATATATATATATATAATAAAATATAACTTACCAGCAAAAGACACTGACAATATTTCAGTGCGCGCTAACCTTTACATAGTCTATAGTAATAAAAAACTGTTTAAGAGAGTTAACTTGTAGTAATAGGTTAAGTTAAAAAAAAAAAAAAAAATGTTTCCAGCTTCTCAGAAGGATCAGTGAAAAAAAAAAAAAAAAAAAAAATTCTTCCAAAAGTTGTGACATTGCCCCAAAATGAGTAGCTTTAGGGATATAAGTTAAAATTAAATTAAAGAAATGTAAAATCCTCACAGGAGTTTGTGCATGTATTTTTCATCAATTTGTGAGCCCTTTTATTACCAAGGGTCTCCTTTTTTTTTCGACTCCTCAAGTTAGAAAATAGATGTATTAGTAGTTACGATTTTTTTTTAGAATTTTCCAAACAATAACAGATAAAATGATCAAGGCTCTAAAGGAATCATATGCAAGATATTTACGGAGGTGATTCCTCCCTCTTATTTATTACTCCTGGAACACTTAACTGAAGAACAGTAAATTCATAAACACTCAGATACTAAAAGGGTACAGACACAACAGACAAATAACAAACAGCTAGGCAATAACCTGCAAAAGACAAAGCTATCATTTGATTTCGTTTATATTTCCAAGCACCGTACTTAAGAGGGATAGTAATTTAGACATATTGTAAACACAAACTGAACTGGAGTAAGTTTACTACTTTGATAAAAGTAAGCCAACATTAAAAAATAAAGTATCTATGTCTTAAGTAATCTGCTGGTAGTTCTCATGTTTCATTAAAGATGGCGATAGATTTTTCAGTAAGACACTAGTAAATTAGTACTTGAGAGTTAGTGAATAATTTACAAACAAAACGGAGCAAAATAGTATAATATGTTAGGAAAAAAAAAAGTGCAAACACTATGACGGGATTTATTTAATTTGGCTAGTAATTAAAATACCAAATAGAGCATCATTGAAAAACAAAATGCATAAGAAAATTATTTTACTCCTGATCCTTAAATAATACACTCAATACAAGTACTATTTGCCCAAAATAAATAAGTAATACTAGTACACTTGCAAAAGGTTTATTTCATATTCTATATATATATGAATAAGAATTTCATTCCAATATTCTATAAAATCTAGAAAAAAAATTTAAATAAATTCAAAGCGTTTCCTGGAGTAATTCTCTCTACACTAATTTTAAATTTAAATTTAATTAATTTTTTTTTAAAATGGGAATAATGAAAAAAAAAAAAAAAATAAAAAAGAGAAAAAGAAAGTCAGAGAAACAAGTAATACATTTGGAGGTAATAATTTCCCGGAGAAGAGAAGGAATAAGTCGAAGTAAAGCTGAGGACACAAAGAGGCACTTAGAAGTAAGAAACAAATTATTCCGGGCAAGGAAATTCAAGTCCCCACTTAACCTGCCTCTGTTCTCCTTTTCAGAAATCAAGTGGCCGACATTTTTTTCTAAATAGGCAATCAGACGGACACCTGCCAAACTAAATTATTTATAAATATTGATTTTAGTTGTGGTATTTAATCCCACGTTAATTGTATACGAGAAATGTATGGTGGTGTAATGGTTAGCATAACTGCCCGGAAAGCAGAAGATCCGGGTTCGAGTCCCGGCTGAAGTATTAAGATTTCTCATACCTTCTATTCTCCGTCTTCATTGGTTTCTGCAAACCATCTTCTGTTTGTGAGCGCTTTCGGACATTGTCCATCTTCTGGCCGAATACATACGTTCACTGTCACGGGCTGTATTCAACTGTATTAAGATTTTTTATTCTATTCCCTTCCATTTATTGTATCTGCCAACCTAATTTCTGCTTTACTCCGACAAAATCTCTCGAATCTTAACTTAAAACTTCAATAATTTTTTTTTTTTTTTTGTGTTGTTAAAGAATAAGAGATAAGAAAATTTTCAGCTCTCCAAAAATGTTTGAATTAATTGAAAATGAATAAAAGCATTTATTCTTCAGAATTATTAACGAAATGGCGAAAAAAAGAAATTATTTATGATAGATTAATTAATTACATTATGTTTTTCTTAATAATTATGGAAATACCTCTATTAAAATAAAATATTTTATTTTATTTTTCCTTATCCCTAATCTACTTCAAAGTATTAGTCATAAAATGTTTATTGAGATAAAATTAAAATAAAATGAAAAATAAGAATTTTTCTTGCATCATCGCACTTGCCCAAACCATGAAGTTTAAGCCCTATGCTTCAAAAATATGAATTCCAAACGTAAAACGCATTGATAAATTGATCTCCATTAAAAATATAAAAAAAAACTAATCTGCAAATTAATTTTTGTTCAATTTTCAAATAAATTTAGTAGTAATATATGTCGACTATAAATAGAAAAAAGAAATGTTCATTTTCCTTTTCATGATTTTTCCCAGAATCACAGGCTTGACAATTACTTCTAATATTCTTTATTCCGCCATGAGGATGGATAATATCCGAAAGCGCTCACCAACAGAAGATGGTTCGTAGGAACCAATGAAGACGGATTACACTATATTCATTGGTAGTTATAATAACCCTTTAGAATATTGAATGTCGTTAGTGATGTAATATAAAAAATTAAAATATATTATT
>KZ811570.1:10346-20882 GCA_000696205.2 Oncopeltus fasciatus | reverse complement strand
AAGGATTATCTGCCAACGTTTCGGCTTACATTGTAAGCCATCTTCAGGGCTATCATGAAGATGAGAGAGGACGTCCTGTCTCTATGTTCACATTTCCATGACTCTACCTTGACCGAACCCCAACTAAAATCATCTTAGAATAATATCTACGGTCAACAAACTCTCCTTTTGTATGTACAATTTCAGTTCAATAGTTAAAACCTATGGTTTAACATTCTTTAAAATTTTTTACTATTTTTATTTTTTAATATCATGATTGATATTTAAGAATGTATGTCAGATATTTCAGCTGTGTTTACCACTCTCTGCCGTTTAGCCATAGTGAACTTTCTTTCCTGCCCGTTGCCCGTCCTGTTCGAATTATAAATCATTCCATTATATTCGATATGCCAATGACAGTGAATAAATCACTCAAGGCAAGCAAGCCTGCTTGGTTTACGCAGTTCTTGCGTGCCGGACCTCTTCACCTCGGTCTGAAATTGCGTTTGAACTACTTACCTGGAATCATCATGGTGGTGATGGTGACCGATTGAGATCTGCTGGAAGACTGGTAGGCCCCGGTGACCCGCGCAATTGGCAATGGACACGGCTAATAAGACAGCCTTCCCTCTCCTTCGGGTCACACGCCGCTACGTGAAGAAATATTCAGGTGGAAGACCTATATCTATTTCTGTCATGATAGATGTTGGATTCCTCAGCATGTAACCAATATTAGCAAATTTCCTTCAGGGAAACGAAACAGATGTACGAACGGTCGTATATAGTGGTTTTAAGTCGTAGTAATATGGCACAACTTTTGATTTTTTTTTTTTTTTTTAATTTCCAAATTAAACCCACACACACAGAAAACCAGTCCCGTAACAGGCCATACAGGAAATACATATTAAGGATGTATTTATTCTCGACCCACAGACACTAGAGAAGTGTGGGTTGATTCTGGCCACGAATGGTTCCCAATTAGGGCTGAATGTTCCTTAGGAGCACACCAGGAATCCTCTGGGTCATTACAAAAAAAAAAAAAAAAAAAAAAAAAAAACATATTAAGGGGGGGGGGGGGGGTAGAGTTGTTTTTTTTTTCTAGCTCCCTGTAGAATTCAAATTAATAATGAAATGTGAGATTACTTTACCACAATTATCATCTTGATTTAAAAGATGGATATTTTATGTTTGTGCTTTCACTGAAGTAACCCTTTCCAAGCTCAGATTTTGTACAACTATACAACTCTTTGCAGATTTTCGTAAAGAAATCAAAATAATCTACTATGCAATTTTTAAAATTTAGTTTCTGACATTTACCACATGTTTCTATTTAAGGGAAGCACAAAATACGGTTCGTAAAATTTTTCTAATAAATATATGTATATGCTTTAGCATTTTTAAAATAAAGTACCAAAATTTGGTATATAAGCTTATTAGTTTCAACCATTTAGAGTTTAAAAAGAGACTAAATTGAAAAATGGTCTTTCTTATTATTAGATTTTGAAAACGATTATAGATCCAATCGGAGTAGAATGCTAGTTTTAAGCATTTAAACTCTTTGAAACTTATATATTATAATTTATGAAACTAATATATTATAATTTATAATTCTTGAGAAAAAAAAATTAAAAATGTTATTTTGAGAGCCTTAATTTCAAAATGTTGTAAAAACATCAGTATTTAGATTTTATTGTAAATAGTTTAAGTAATAAACTTTTTTCGCTGAAAAGATATGGTGGAGGGGTGTTTAGAGGAAGAAAAAGACGTGCGATCGTGATTTCGTCCTTATTATTAGTGTTTAGGAACAGTTTATAAAATAAGATTTCGGGAACACATCGGCTCAACGAATTAAAATAAATATTCAATTATTATCGTTCTTCTTTAAAAATTAGAAAATGTTGTTGAGGTATTTATATGAATTACAAATCTAGGAATCTTGGTAAATAAAAATAATTTGGAGATAGTCCAACACTACTTACATGTTTTTAAATTAATAGCATTACAAATTATAGGTGTTTGTAAAATTTAACTAATTACATTTTTATGTGATATCTTATTAAACATATCATTTTTACAAAAAAAAAATCTAAGAAATTAATAGTGTAAAAATATAAAAATAAGAAATTGAATTATAAATAACCATCAAATTATCTGCTGCCTAACTACCGGAAAATTCAGATCAAGCTTCAAAAGAACATACAAGATTTTATTTGGTTATTTAGCCATATTGTACTAAATTATAATTATATTTGCCATTACTTTTTTTTTATGACTGAAATTTTTAAAAATGCTAATCATGAAGAATTTAATGATTCAAACAAAGCCAGAAAGATAACAAAATACTTGAGTTTAATGAGTATTACTGACATTTTAGGTATATTATAAAAAATGCAAGGGACATTCGGATCCAACTGAACGACATCTTGCTACATAGTCAGCATTGCCAGTCTTCCATTCATGTACATTGGGAAATAAAATTATGGTAACGATTTATTGAACAGTTTTATCTCGCTAAAAACTGTTTACAAGATCTAAGCTTTAGTCTGCACTGCACCAACACATTGAAGCTATCGTAACTTCCACATCCCTTCTGATAGCTTATTATCTTAATTTTTTGTATTGTCTATAGACTGCTATCTCTTTGCGACCACTAAACAGAGCTGGTACTCCTTTTGCACGAAGTATTTTTTTCTCACTCCAAGTTTTGATTAGTAGGCTACCCAAATTTTAATGTTTCTCACGATTAAATGAAATGAAACTACCAAAACTTTTAAAAACTAAATCTTAATTTGACTGTATACTTGTTTGAGAAGTTTTGAATTTATATATTAAGTAATATCGCATTTCCTGGTGACTGTTGCCATCGCAATATTTCCTTTATGGCAGCTTTTTTATCTTTTTATTTAATAAGGATGATAAAATTAAAAAGAAAACGTTGGGCCAACAAGGGCTTAAAAGTGATTACCATTTCCAAATCAAGTTCTTTGTTTTCATTTAGAATTCAATTTATTTCCTAATTACTTTTAATTTCCACATTCTGGAAGATAATTTCACCGATTTAAGGAGTGAATCAATCATTAGCAATAATAAATTATGAATAGTAACATGCATATTTAATTTCATTTGCATTTGAACTTATTTTTATTTATCTCAATTAGTCGAAAATAATTCAAGAGTTCAAATCAAGGATCATAGAAGGCATGATAGTTCTATATTCATTTGTAGTTATAATAACCCTTTAGATTATTTACCTAGTCTTGCGTAACCTTGTTTACACGAAACTTTGCTCCGAAGAAAAACAGTTCTTGAACAGAGTTCAAATCTTGAGGGTTGTTTTTGAACGTTCTAAAGATTACACAGTTTGGGGGATCATAGAGGAATTCAGTGCTAGTGTTAAATCTATGCTAGAACTTCGTTTTTAGGGTATCTTGAAGCTTTTTTCGCCAGTCTCGCCATAGTGATTGTGGTTGGGTGAGTATACCAATGTATTCGCGAAAGTACAACATGGCACAGTGTTTAAGTGGTTCAAAAATCTTGGTAAGATATACATTTGTGTATCTTGAGATACGAGGAGAGGTCAAAAAGTTCTCGGCCCACCTATGAAAGAGAGGATTAAGATTAAGGACTTATACCTTGTCATGTTTATCTAATTAGTAGTTATACTAGTAGTTATTAGTTATATTCATTAGTTAGTTAGTAGTTATATTCATTACTGCATATATATATAATGTTTTTTGCCGAGCTTTTGCACCTCCTTTGATGGCTTCTTCAGAGTTGATAAGGAGAATTGTTATTTTTATTTATATTTATTTTTAATGGCCTGTCAACTTTTGGTCGTTAACGTCAGGGAGATATTTTAGAGAAGCGGGAAGATATTTTAAAGAAGAACTTTTTGACAATAGGTTATTGTGAGGTGTTATGTATTGTTAATGCGAATAGTCATTATGTGGATGTAAATAGTAATTTTTTTGTACTAGGAAATTATGAAATTAATAAGAGAAAAAGAAATCGGGAGGGAACGGTAAAGGAACGTTATGCTGAAAATGAATCAAGATAAGAATGAGAATATTTAATATACGTAAACATACTAAATGTTTATGTAGAAATAACATAATTACGTATAATATGCAGTAATATGCGTTTTATTTATTTTATTTTTTTATTTATCTAGACAATAATTGAATAAACGTTATTTTTTAACTAGAAAAAAATCAAACTCAAAATCCAGGATTTTAGCTTCTTTATGCAAAGTATTGGTTGGTTCAGATGGTTAGGGGCAGGTTGTTAAGGCTTTAAAATACTCTGCCATGGATATAGCACTTTGCACTTGCCATTAAGATGAATAACATTGAGTACAGAGCTCTCATGAAATTTTTAGTCAAAGAAGGATTAAAACCTTCAGAAATTTTTGAACACCTACAGAAAGTTATGTGGGCTCTTCTACTTACAATAGCACAGTGAAAGATTGGTTTAGCTTATTTAAAATGGTGCGAGAATAAGTTGACGACTTGCGTCCAGAAGGCCTTTAGACGCGACCGCTCCAGACATTATCAGCCGCATTGAGGACTTTCAATGATGACAGTTGAAAGAAGAAAACATTTGCACAAAGAATAACAAAGATTTCTGAATTAGGACCCTTGCCATCCTTTGTTAGGGACTCCGAGCTCGCAGGTGGCGGATTCTCGACTTGCACATCTCGGACCGTGAGTGGTCTCTAACATCTGCAACTAATACCTCAGAGGACCCTATGATAGCGACTGTGACGAGATGAGACTGTCCTGTCTCCAAGTATACACTGCTACTATCCCCACCCACATCCCATCTCTGTGGGGTTCTTTAGGTACGAAGACTCTGATGATAAACCGTCGAGGACAGGGCGCGCCAATGAAGGACGAAGAAGTCAAGGCAAGGGAAGGAAGAAGGAACCATCGACAGAAATCTCCTGATTTTCTGATGTTTAGGCAGCTCCCTTGTCAAACGTATCCTGCTTCATTATGTCATATTGTTGTCGGAAGTGTTGTAATGCTATTAATAAAATTCTCAGTCCTTAAAAAAAATTTTTAGTTTAATAATTTGTTTTGCGAGCCAAACAATTGTAACGTTATCATTTTTACTAATCAATCATGGGCGTTTAACTACTGTTACAATCAGTTTTGCCACAAGAAGACAGCCGAAGCAGAAAAGAAAATGAACAACTTAACTCTTATTTCTAATTTATCAGTTTCAGTCAATAACAAATTCGCAAAACAATTTACATAATTATGGTCAAAAACCGAATTCAGCTTCTATATTTTAAAATAAAATAAGTATAACTATGTAATAATAATAATTTATTTAATATTAAGGATACGATGATAGGAATTCATGTTGCATTGACAGACATGACCAGCCAATCAAAGTGACCCTAGCTTGGCAGAGGTATCTGTATGTGTCAATCTACACATATAATATGTGAATTATGAATAACAATAATTCCCTAGTGTACGACAAGAAAGCTACTTCTTTTGCATAATGAAGCTAAGGTCGTGCAAGTGAATGTCAATAGACTTCCTTTACGTAAGTCGCTGTTCTAATGCGTTTCTATTGTCGGAAATTAGTGCGTAAACTACACTAATTCCATGGTTCACTAGATAGTGAGATTATTGTAATTGGTGTGAGTATATTTGGGTGTGTGCGCGCGAATAAAGTGGGCTGAAGGGTGAAGATGGAACTTAGTAGGCTTATAGAGGAGCAGCTCCCGTGTCTAAAAAATAACATGTGACCAATTAAGAATTTGCGATAACTAAAAAACTTTTTACTTTTTTTTTATCTTTATGGATGTAGAGCATATACGTCTCTATTGTTTTCGATAAGTCTTTCCGCTCGTAGGAGTCCTTATCAGGGTCATGAATTCCTGTCTGTGTTTTTATTGATACCGACTAAAGGGTTCGTTGCACGAATAAACTGAATATAATCACAGTCTGAAAACAATGAATGGACGATCGGATTGTTTTAGCAGATTCCCCATTGGGAAACAAGCTATTCACGGCACTACCACAATATTTCACTGAGTCAATTTCAGCCATTAATTGACTCATCCAAGAACTTGCAAAATAGTGCTCAAATATAAAGTTTAATTCCTTATTTATTAAAAAAAAAACAAAAAAAAAAAAAAAACGGTCCAATACGTATCTATATACATGTCTACACACACACATATTTTTATTAGATGATTTTTGTTAGGGTTCGATTATGGTAGATCCAAAAAATACAAATTAAAAAAAAAGTGTATTAAAAAAAAAATCTGCCTACGTTTCGGTTTACATTGTAAGCCATCTTCAGGGCTATCGTGAAGACGAGAGGGAGTCCTGTCCCTAAGTTCACTTTTCCATGACTAATGGAACAACAAAAATCATCTAATAATAATACCTACGGTCAAAAAACTCTCCATTTGAACGAAATTCGGGGTATTCTTACAGTGTATAACACATATTTTTAGTTTCATCTAAGTAGGGCGGAGTAAAAATTACTTTAAAAAGTAAATATGAGTATATTTACCAAATATGAATAAGTTTATTCTCTTGCAGGGAATCTGCTAAGAATGAAGTGTTAGGATTCAGATTGATATTGATTTACTGGGAATGAAATCATTGATTGAAATGATCATTTAAATTTTACTGTCTAATTATTTCGCATTTAAATAGAAAAATATTGATGAGCCTCAAGAAGTTCTTAAAATAAAATTTGAGCTTTCAATAATTCTATGACTATCATTGGTTAGCATGATATAGTTCAGAATAATTATTTTGTTAGTATGAGTGAAGTCTTATTTAGGTAAAATACATAACCAAATATCTAAGCTAGATCCAAACAAGATAGGAATGGATTTTGTCCTTTCTGCAGTAAATATAATAACTCCCAACAATATGGATTACTCAATTTTTTAATTGAAAATTTGTGTCTTCATCAACTTTTTAATAAGTGAAGCGTTTAGTGAATTAAAATGCATGAAATGGGGGTTTGAACTTGTTCTATTCCAAATATTCGCTATATTGTATACTTCAAAAATATTGCAATCTTAATAATAATAAGTACTTAGGATATTAATTTTATTACGTCCCAATCATTTAGTCGAGAAGTACTTTTGAATCAATTACGTATTATATAGTATATACACAATGTTGAATATAGTATTTTTTTTTATAGTTTGTTTTTTTGCGCTTGCGAACACTGCAGATCTCAGGAATATTTGTTTTGAAGAGTATTCGCGGAGCTAATAACCCTTTATAAATCGATTATCGATGGTTTCTGTCCTAGAAGACTCAAGGGAGGCTGCACACCTGTTATGCAATTTATGTAGCAATTTCCCTAGCCTTCATGCCTTTAAGTAATTTTGTTAAGAAAATGACAAACTAATTATTATAAGTTCATGTTTATAAGACTTTTTTTCCGGAGATCTGGTTCGGTTATCATTCAACTTTCTCATATCTCCATTTAAGTCGATCTGTCTGAGAGCGTGAATAAATTCCGCAAGTAAATGGTAGGATTAAAGCAGATAAAAGACAAGTCATGATCATTAAAAAAAAAAAAAAAAAAATTTTATGTTAACGAAACCATAGATTTATTAGAAAAAACAAATTGCCAAAAGTTGAAAAAAGATCCTACTCAGTATTACAATTAATTTTAATTAATTAAAAGATACTATAAAAAATGTGCAATATCTGTTAAAAGTTTAAAATGGAGGATGGGGAGAAATTAATAGATATGAATCCTTTGCTACCCATATTATATTGTCTACCCAAACCACACCAGAGTGGTATGACTTTCAGACCTATAGTAGACTGAAATTCGGCTCCGGGTGAAAAATTATTTTCAAAAAATTGATTCCCGAATTTCTAAAAATGACGGAATACAAACCACTTTTTTCCTTACCAATTAGTATTTCCCTCGTTGAAACACTTGAGTAAATTAAATTGGAACCTGAATACAAGTTAGTATCATTTGATATAATTAATCTCTTTCCATATGTTTCTAGTTTTTTTTTTTCAAATAAACGTTCTATGACATGAAAAAAAAATGACCAATATTAAGGCATATATTTAAGAACATAATTTTTAATGTTGGGTAGGCCGTCTTATTTTTGAAATATAGAAATAGAATTCTGAATGTAGGCTTTTAGCTTCAAATTGTTGAATGACTTCATTTTTAGTTGAAATATCCTGGATATTCAATCAATGCCTCTATCAAAAAGCAAATTACTTACACGGAACCAGAATTGATCAATGATTCAGAAGAATTCAAAACCGCAGAGCCCAAGTTATTTTACTTGAAATAGAATGAAAACAGGAAAGTCTCATAGCAAATGTGATCATTTTAATTGCTTTCCAATTTTCAATTAATGTGGTGTTATTGTCATAATTGATAGGAAAAAAAGTTAATTAAGTCTAAATTCCTTAAATAAATCGATATTATTAATAAAATAATATAGCATAAAAATAACAACATAGTATAATTAACTTATGTTTGATTATGAAACATGTCGATTTATTACAACCCACTATTTAGTGAATAATATAAGCTCATTATTTAGCATTAGTATTATCATCTTCAAGTAGAGTTCACTATATTTTGTTGATTCCTTATGGATTTAACATTCATGAATCAGTTAACAAAATCTGTTGCACAGTGACGTAGACAATTTGGCGAATACCTCAGAACACCACGTCTATTACATTCGAAATTCTTATTACGTATCAAATGAAGACAAATTCATCAAAATTTCTCCTATTTTGAAGTTAATTTTTGGCTTAATTTTATTATAGTATTACACTAATTGATTGTTTATTTTTTCATACTTTTAGAATCTTTGAATGAATTAGAATTATCAAATATTTATTGATTTTATATATCTTATTTTAAATATAGTTATGTTACATAATTTAGTTGTATCATTTAGTGTAAACGCAGTTCTAACAGTTACTGTTTATTTAGTAAATTAAATTGAAAAATGACATTATTTTTTATAAAATATATCTTTTGTATTTCATAAAATATAATAATAAATTTGTATAACCCGAAGCAAGTGAAAGGCAGTTTTAGATATACAGTAAATGCGACCGGACATAACTTGTTTTCCTGTAGGAACTCGACTCAGTTCTAATGGGGAAATACACAAGTCTGGGCACTAATTGTCAAAGCTAATTGTTCTCGCTGGAACGGTGACGTCAGCTAGATGATCGGCGCTCGCCGGAATTTTTGGGCCGGAAGGAGTTGGAACAATACGCATCCACCAGCTGGGGGAAGCTGAGTCCTCATGGATGAAGGAGTCCGAAGGAAACAGGATGTAATGCTCAGCTGGAGAAGCTAGTAAATGTAGCGGTGAAAGTCCCCCCCCCCCCCCCCGCTTCCAAATTCCAAAAATATGTCAAGATCAAATCTGAAACACGTGGAGAAGTGCGTGACTCGCAAGCTATAGGACCTCAGTTCGAGTCCCGGCCTCATCGGTCTTTTTCTGAGCCAGTGTCTCCATAAATCCCTACCATCCCTGGCGACCGTCAAAGTGCTTGAGAACCAACGGGGGAGAGTGTAATTCCTTTTCGAAGGAACCGTGTCAACTTTCCCCAGAGGGTAGCAAAAGTCCATCGCCCCGCAAAGATGTGATCATTAGTCGGTTGGAGACAAATAATCTTGGTCAGTAAATACTGTTTTTGGGAAAACAATCTGATCGCTCAATCGAAAGTATGTATGTGTGTGCGTCAAGTAGATGTACGTTTTTAGATAGCCTAACTCCCATAAGTATACACGTGAGGCGGCTATGTATCCCTCGAGTCTTAAGGGCAAAGAAAATATAAGGACACACATATCTATTTTATATTATATCTATAAAGGTATGTACACATACACTTATGTACACTTATATGTGTATATTTGTCGATACAAGTTCTAGAATTCACAATTTGTTTATTTATCGGATATATTTTTTGGAAGCTGTTGAATAAGCTCGTTAGCGGCTGAAATCGGGCAGTATGGAGACAGAGACTGATTTGAAAAAATCTTTAATGAACTTACGAAATTAGATGTTCAAATGGAGTGTTTTTTGACCGTAGATATTATTATTAGATGATTTTAGTTAGGGTTCGGTCAAGGTAGATCCAAAAAAAAAAATACAAATTTAAAAAAGAGTGTATTTTTTTAAAGTTATCTGTCAACGTTTCGGCTTACCGGCTCCCTTAGGCACAGGACGTCCTCTCTCGTCTTTATGATAGGCAGCCCTGAAGATGGCTTACAATGTAAGTCGAAACGTTGGCAGATAATCTTTAAAAAAATACAATTTTTTAAAATTTGTATTTTTTTTTTTGGATCTACCTTGACCGAACCCCAACTAAAATCATCTAATAATAGGAAATTAGAGTCTCCTGTCTGACAGAGTGTGAACAAATTTTGTTTTAAATATTATAATTGTCTTAGTTTAAAAATGAATATCAATTTGACAAGTAGCAAAGCAAATTATGGATATTTGAATCGTACAGAGAGCTAAAAAAAAAACAACAAAAACTACATTAGCTGGGGGGGGGGGGG
>KZ811567.1:1047-15201 GCA_000696205.2 Oncopeltus fasciatus | reverse complement strand
ATATATATATATTTATATATATTTAATTTATTCCCAATTAAATTTTTCATGCTGATTTTAGTGTTCAAAAGGAATGTCAATTATTCATTGAACGATGTAAATGTAATTCTTCTTCTTTTAACAATTATTTGTTGTAACTAAACCCTGTGGGGATAAGTGCCTCCAGCAAAAGTCACCACTAGGTACATATCAGCCCAGTTCTGTTCGACATATATTCAGTCGTCCTACTGGAATTCTTCCGCTCATTGAGAGACTTTCGTGGAATTCGATTCTGACATCCTGGCCACGGATACAGCCCATCTGCCGATTAATATACACTTATGTAGACTTGTTAAATTGACTGTAAGTCAATTTTTTTTTATGTTTTGCATTAGTTCTAGGCCTATATTCTGGGCTTACATCGTCTGGACCAAATAATCACCAAGAGTAAATGACATAAATTCCGTCACCCTGATGACCTTATTGACTTTGTCGGTTGGTAAAGCGTGCACTCACTTTACATCGATCAGAATCCTACACCTCCCATGCCGCCCTTAGAACAAAGGGCGATTCTCTTTGGAAAGTCACCTATAATATCCTTCAATTCTTATCTGTTCCTCCAACTTTCTTGAAGATAAAGCTTGGCCACGTACGGATGTCAAAAATTCTTAAGTACTGGCTGAACATCTTAGATAAACATTTAAAAGTACTAAGTTAATATTTATGAGAAGATCATAGTCATCGCTCGGGCACAAGCAATACATACTTGTAGTATACTTCTTCAGCAATGTGCAGAGGAGTCTTGCCCACATCATTGGACAGATTTGTGTTTTCTCCTGCGGAGACTTATTGCCGAACAATCTCAGTTTATTTCATCCTGGCAGCGAAATAAATGTAGAGGTTTCTGTAAGTATATGAACTTTGTAGGAGCCTCCTCTACATCATATACTTCTTAATGATATGTTATGTCACTTTATTTATTAACTATTACAGGAGAATTTAGCGCACGAACACAGAAGATTTATTTATTTTTAATTGATGCCTTTTTATAATACATGAGATACATTAGGTATTTATGTTACGTTTCTAAATAGTTGAAAGAGTTGGTTGAGTTCTGAATTCGTTGTGTGGAAGTGTAGACAAAAAATGACCACTTTTTAATTTGAAATGTCTCTGTTCAAAGCATTCATGAATCCAAAGCGAAAAAAATTTCGAAATTTTGATCGTTATTTACTACAGTACTACTACTGATATGGATAGCCGAACAATATAACAACTTATAGGGCATTTTCAATCAAAATAAATATAAGATGTTGATATAAAAACTAATGTTACATGTAAAAAAATAAAATTCAACATATAATAAATTCAATCGCCCCAATAAGCTACACTTGTATAACGTCTTAAATTTTGTGTAGGATAATAGGATATTACTTAAAGAAATGAGCTATGACCTTTAAAAGCAAAGAACTATTAATCTTAACTGACAAAATAGTTTAAAATTAGTTCTTTAATTTTATTTATTTCCCCTGCATCATGAACCAAATCGGGATTCATTCTACTTGCGGGCAGTGGGGAGTCGTTCATTGGAGCCAGCACAGCCCTGGCATAAATTACTTAAAACCACCCCTCTAAGACCGGTACTTGCTTTAAGGCGCTCTTGAGAGCACCCCTGACAGGCTGTAGTATTGTTTTAACTTCCGGGTCCCATTCTCCCACATTGACTGTTTCTGCAGCGAATGTGTCTGCAGTTGTAACAACCACATCAGAGGACACCTCTGACACAAACCTGACCGGTGTGACGACCTCTGCCACATCGTCCTCCTCTGAAATAATATCGAGGACTGTCGATTTATCCGAATCATGCGGACGTCCTTACCATCTCCTGACTATGGTTAGGGATGGTCGGTCCGGCTACATTAGGAAATGTAACACAGGACCCCGCATCAACAGGAGCTGGTTAGCTATTGTCGGCACCAGTACTTACGTTAGGAATACTTAAACAATCTAAATTATCACTAACCCTTAAATTATTAGGAGAACATGGAAAACTATCAACAGTAACAAAAGGAACGTCAAAACAATTTAAAACAACAAGGGGGTATAAAGTACATGGTACTCCGTCCGCCTTGGCTTCCTCCACCCCAGAGGCAACCAATTCCCAAGTATCTTTCAAGGAGGAGTGTTTTTTCTGTATCTTTACTCAAGTTGTTATTAAAAGCTTTTTGCATTTCATGGATTAATAGAAGGTTGCATAAAAGTACTTTGTTTTCCCCCCAATGTTTTGTATATTCCTCATAAATTTCTTTACATTGTTAAATTTCTTTACCAATGTTCTGAAATGAGATTTCGTACATTGGATTGTCTCCTGACAATGTTCCAACTGTACTTAAATACTCGCTACATAATTAAGTCCGACTTGTTCTCTTCGTAGATCAGAGGGAAGATATTCGGGCAGATATTGACTCAATTGGTCTTAAAACCGCCCGATAAAAACCGCTGACCAAGATTGTAAATTGGAACATCCGATTTTTGCAAAGATCTTTAAACAGGGAATCTATTATCAAGTCTTGATACTCTTCGTGTCTCAAATATTCTCAGAATCATTTTTATTAAATNTAAATATATTATAAATATTTTTTTTATACATTCATTATAATTTTCTTCCAATCGCGATTTACAATAAGAGTGAAGTTGTCTGCAAATAATGAACAATCAGCATTTTCCTGCAATAGAAGTTATCATTCTATGATACAGCTTACATGTCCGGTTATTGATAGTCTTCTTTTACATTAATTTAGTTGTTAAAGTCTATTTTTTTTCTAATTTTTCAAAATACAATAAAAAAAAAAGGTTTTGTATTTCATGAATCACCCTAACCTTATGATTGTGCCATTGGACTCATGAACCGAAGGTCACAGGTTCAATACTCAATGTACCCAGGTATTTTCATTCCTGTGCTGAATTCCTGAATCCTTATTTTTTGTGTGATTCTAGAAACACTTATCCCTAATTTATTCTTTACAAGGATGCTAAATATTTATGAATTTGTTTTAACTTAATATTTAAGCCATAATACTAAATGGCTAATCACGACCCCATATGTGATGGGGCAAACGCCAAACGTACTTACATTCTTAAATATCTACCTTAATAGGCACATTCATACAAATAGTAGTTGCAGACTAAATAAATAAAACATTTACTGTTGGAAAATAAAATATAGCACCTGCCTATATTTATTTATATAATTGTATAGGTTTATACAATAATATAGGTTTATTTACCTCACTATAACAATATGGTAAATCTCAGTTTCCTTGGTGAGCTGAATTTGTATTTTCGAAGGAATTAAAAAGTAATCCTGTGCTAAAAGAATATCTCTTCTTATAGTAAAATTTATTCAATAACCTGCTACACAAAGCCATATTACTGAATTAACTTTTTTAAATATTCCCCTTAATAGGTGAATTTCATCAATTGTTTTAAAACATAAATAATTAAGATATTTCTGTGTTGAAATAGGCCTTTCAGTTTTCTATTCCCAAAGTGTCTTATACGCTCAACCCATTTTTTCCTCGAATTTTTAAACAATTTCTTATTAACAATATATCTTTACTTGCATGGTAAGCTGATCTGACAATGCACCACCCAGTGCCTATGGGTTAAGCCGAAGGAAGATGTTTAATTTTGTCTTCTTTTATTCATCTGACAACAAATATATAACAAAGAAAGTCAGACGATTTCCTATCTCTAGATTTGATGTAAAATAGATCTAAATAGTATCGAAAGTGTATGCATTTCTCGTAAGGATTTTGCAGCAAGATACCATTTTGGTTCGGTTCTAATTCCTTAAAGTACATTATCCCAAGAAAAAGCTTTTCCTAGTTGTACCATTTCATTACTTCCATCGAAACTCCGCCGATTATTATAGTAGAAATGTATTTCTCTAATACCTAGAATATAGAATATATTTCAAAAAGGGGAAATTTAAGAATGAAACTAAGTGGTTTAAGGATATTTTTCTTCATCACAGATCATAAATTCGACTTAGACATTCTCACTTAAATGTAACCCCCTGTCACGAGGAAAGGTAAATCTGCCTAGTTTACACTATAATTGGCTAACATGAATTTTTAATTTAATGTCGTACAATTACAATTAAATTGATGATTTACTTATACCATTAAAATATAACTTTCAAAGTATCTATATCAATAGATATTTTCCGCTCTCATATCTAAGTGCATTCTACTTTCCTGATAATGTAATGGTGAAGAACCACCCTGAAATCAAACAATACAATTAAGCCAAAAGTGACATTTATTAGTTAAATTTACTGTTAGGGAAGCCGCATTTAGCAGTAGAGTGATAATAATAATGTTAATATCTGACAAAGAAAACCTTTCTTAACAATCCTCCTTTAAGAGACAAATAGTCCATCTTGTTTTCTATGAATACCTTACATTTAGCAGAACATATGGTCCCTCTTGCTCTTTGGGACGACAGCTTCTTCTTAATAAAGGAATAATGTATTAATGTATATAGAAGATTTGTCTTTTTTACATTAAAAANGATGGCGACTTTGCCCTTTGATCTCCACCACCGATGATTATGGAGGCGAGTTGTTGATGTGGTTGAGGGATGGCGACTTTGCCCTTTGATCTCCACCACCGATGATTATGGAGGCGAGTTGTTGATGTGGTTGAGGGATGGCGACTTTGCCCTTTGATCTCCACCACCGATGATTATGGAGGCGAGTTGTTGATGTGGTTGAGGGATGGCGACTTTGCCCTTTGATCTCCACCACCGATGATTATGGAGGCGAGTTGTTGATGTGGTTGAGGGATGGCGACTTTGCCCTTTGATCTCCACCACCGATGATTATGGAGGCGAGTTGTTGATGTGGTTGAGGGATGGCGACTTTGCCCTTTGATCTCCACCACCGATGATTATGGAGGCGAGTTGTTGATGTGGTTGAGGGATGGCGACTTTGCCCTTTGATCTCCACCACCGATGATTATGGAGGCGAGTTGTTGATGTGGTTGAGGGATGGCGACTTTGCCCTTTGATCTCCACCACCGATGATTATGGAGGCGAGTTGTTGATGTGGTTGAGGGATGGCGACTTTGCCCTTTGATCTCCACCACCGATGATTATGGAGGCGAGTTGTTGATGTGGTTGAGGGATGGCGACTTTGCCCTTTGATCTCCACCACCGATGATTATGGAGGCGAGTTGTTGATGTGGTTGAGGGATGGCGACTTTGCCCTTTGATCTCCACCACCGATGATTATGGAGGCGAGTTGTTGATGTGGTTGAGGGATGGCGACTTTGCCCTTTGATCTCCACCACCGATGATTATGGAGGCGAGTTGTTGATGTGGTTGAGGGATGGCGACTTTGCCCTTTGATCTCCACCACCGATGATTATGGAGGCGAGTTGTTGATGTGGTTGAGGGATGGCGACTTTGCCCTTTGATCTCCACCACCGATGATTATGGAGGCGAGTTGTTGATGTGGTTGAGGGATGGCGACTTTGCCCTTTGATCTCCACCACCGATGATTATGGAGGCGAGTTGTTGATGTGGTTGAGGGATGGCGACTTTGCCCTTTGATCTCCACCACCGATGATTATGGAGGCGAGTTGTTGATGTGGTTGAGGGATGGCGACTTTGCCCTTTGATCTCCACCACCGATGATTATGGAGGCGAGTTGTTGATGTGGTTGAGGGATGGCGACTTTGCCCTTTGATCTCCACCACCGATGATTATGGAGGCGAGTTGTTGATGTGGTTGAGGGATGGCGACTTTGCCCTTTGATCTCCACCACCGATGATTATGGAGGCGAGTTGTTGATGTGGTTGAGGGATGGCGACTTTGCCCTTTGATCTCCACCACCGATGATTATGGAGGCGAGTTGTTGATGTGGTTGAGGGATGGCGACTTTGCCCTTTGATCTCCACCACCGATGATTATGGAGGCGAGTTGTTGATGTGGTTGAGGGATGGCGACTTTGCCCTTTGATCTCCACCACCGATGATTATGGAGGCGAGTTGTTGATGTGGTTGAGGGATGGCGACTTTGCCCTTTGATCTCCACCACCGATGATTATGGAGGCGAGTTGTTGATGTGGTTGAGGGATGGCGACTTTGCCCTTTGATCTCCACCACCGATGATTATGGAGGCGAGTTGTTGATGTGGTTGAGGGATGGCGACTTTGCCCTTTGATCTCCACCACCGATGATTATGGAGGCGAGTTGTTGATGTGGTTGAGGGATGGCGACTTTGCCCTTTGATCTCCACCACCGATGATTATGGAGGCGAGTTGTTGATGTGGTTGAGGGATGGCGACTTTGCCCTTTGATCTCCACCACCGATGATTATGGAGGCGAGTTGTTGATGTGGTTGAGGGATGGCGACTTTGCCCTTTGATCTCCACCACCGATGATTATGGAGGCGAGTTGTTGATGTGGTTGAGGGATGGCGACTTTGCCCTTTGATCTCCACCACCGATGATTATGGAGGCGAGTTGTTGATGTGGTTGAGGGATGGCGACTTTGCCCTTTGATCTCCACCACCGATGATTATGGAGGCGAGTTGTTGATGTGGTTGAGGGATGGCGACTTTGCCCTTTGATCTCCACCACCGATGATTATGGAGGCGAGTTGTTGATGTGGTTGAGGGATGGCGACTTTGCCCTTTGATCTCCACCACCGATGATTATGGAGGCGAGTTGTTGATGTGGTTGAGGGATGGCGACTTTGCCCTTTGATCTCCACCACCGATGATTATGGAGGCGAGTTGTTGATGTGGTTGAGGGATGGCGACTTTGCCCTTTGATCTCCACCACCGATGATTATGGAGGCGAGTTGTTGATGTGGTTGAGGGATGGCGACTTTGCCCTTTGATCTCCACCACCGATGATTATGGAGGCGAGTTGTTGATGTGGTTGAGGGATGGCGACTTTGCCCTTTGATCTCCACCACCGATGATTATGGAGGCGAGTTGTTGATGTGGTTGAGGGATGGCGACTTTGCCCTTTGATCTCCACCACCGATGATTATGGAGGCGAGTTGTTGATGTGGTTGAGGGATGGCGACTTTGCCCTTTGATCTCCACCACCGATGATTATGGAGGCGAGTTGTTGATGTGGTTGAGGGATGGCGACTTTGCCCTTTGATCTCCACCACCGATGATTATGGAGGCGAGTTGTTGATGTGGTTGAGGGATGGCGACTTTGCCCTTTGATCTCCACCACCGATGATTATGGAGGCGAGTTGTTGATGTGGTTGAGGGATGGCGACTTTGCCCTTTGATCTCCACCACCGATGATTATGGAGGCGAGTTGTTGATGTGGTTGAGGGATGGCGACTTTGCCCTTTGATCTCCACCACCGATGATTATGGAGGCGAGTTGTTGATGTGGTTGAGGGATGGCGACTTTGCCCTTTGATCTCCACCACCGATGATTATGGAGGCGAGTTGTTGATGTGGTTGAGGGATGGCGACTTTGCCCTTTGATCTCCACCACCGATGATTATGGAGGCGAGTTGTTGATGTGGTTGAGGGATGGCGACTTTGCCCTTTGATCTCCACCACCGATGATTATGGAGGCGAGTTGTTGATGCGGTTGAGGGATGGCGACTTTGCCCTTTGATCTCCACCACCGATGGTTATGGAGGCAAAAAGAAAATTCAGCACATGATACGCTCGATTAAAAATGTTCGCACTCGCGGATAAATCCCAGCACATTAAAAAATTAATGTGTTTACTCACGTAACCGGTGAAGTCCTTACTGGTCTGAATAAAGTGCGCTGGGTTATCGTTCGAGTCCAGAAAACTAGTTTTTCTCCCTTGACCAGGAATGTGTTAACGTCTGGGTGCAGCTCACACTCCTGTGTCAAACCAATGAGAGAAAGAGAAGCGGGCAGGGCAGCATAAAAGGTGGCTGAAACTTAAAAAAGATTTGTTACATTTGCGGCTACACCCTTTCCGTTCAAGATCTAGTTCCAAACTAAAAACCTGCCCTAGCCGTTCAACATCTAGCTCCGAACTCTCTCTCTCTCGGGCCCGCGAAGAACTATCCTTCTAGGATGGTGTGGGCACAAATTACGGTTCGCGGATAATTCGCGTCGCAACACTGGTGTTAAATATGACAATAGTACAAAGCTTACAATAGTAGTAAATGTTACAATAAACCTATATGTGGCCTGCACATACCGCCCACCAAAATTTGGAAATTCAAAATTTTCCACAATTGGGTTCATTGAGTGGCAGTAGCGGGACAATTTTAGCCACTGGGCGTTTATACGTACCCGTTGATGACTGAATAGTAGCAACTCGCACCACGCCGTCTGCTCCAGGATGTATCTCCTTGACCCGGACTAATGGCCAGTGTCTCTGAGGACTGTACGGTTCCTTTAATAATACTAAATTGGCTCTTGGGTAGCTTAAGCCAGGCTGGTCCCGCCCACCATAGGGGATGTTGGGCCAACTCCGATGGAAGAAGGTCTGTCTTCGGACTTGACACAGTTCCACTTTGTGATGTCCACCAGTTCTAGGATGGGCACCACACGATGTGCCACAAATGTGTTGAGCCGCTGAGGAAAGCCACCCCAACACAAGCTCCGAGTCTGTGAAGAAGTAGGAGTCTGAAATTTTAACCTTTTAACAAACTTCTCACATGATTTGTAGAGCCTGCTTAGTAGGAGAGCGCCGGAAAGCTCCAATCGAGGAATTGTCATTAATTTGGTTTTGGCTTTCACGAGGTGTATATTACAGCGGGTTTGGGCCTTGTGGAGTAGGTAGAGGACTGCATCCAACATAGTTAATTTTATTAAAAAAATTTCAGAAAGAACCATTATTTATTCTTATAAATTTATTTTAAGTGTTTAACCAAAATATGAACAGCTGAAAATCACAAAGAATGGATATATTAAGTGATAAAATCCATTTAGAAATTATACTTGAATTCTTCAGGAGTTTAGTTGGGATGTTTTTCGTTAAATGTGAGCGTTACTATGTCTAGTTGCAAGTTGTTGAACTTAATTATAGGAGTGTAGGTAACTATTTCAATAACCACTTCTAAATTATCAGGTATTACTCTTTAAATACAGAAATGGGTAAAACATCATTATGTAATACAACTGCACAAAAATCGTCAGTATAAATTCTAGTCACTGAAATTTATGCGGTAGGCCACATTAAGCATTTAAAATATTTGATTTTGAGTTCCAAATAGTACCTGTATCAAATAATCCTCAGCTAAATCATAGACCTTCTTGGTTAGAAAGTGGAGGTAGATGTTGAACTAAAACCCTCTGATAACTTCGTTTAACTTACAACCACAATTAAAAAAAAATAAAAATAAAAACTAATATCAACAGTGAAATAACTAAGCTAAGGGGACCACTCTCAGTCATTACAAACGAGCAGTCCTTAATCACGACTATCCTTCCTTAAAAACTGATGCAAAAAGGAAAAAAACATTCTTTATGATAGCACTAGTTTTTTGGTATTAATTTATAAATTAATAAATTTAAATATATTTGTAAACTCTTGAATAAAATGTGTAATTATTGTTTATTTGGTTATTTTTTTAATAATGTTGATCATATTTCTTCTTAAGCTTATCTACATTTAATACGATAATTCAGTTTATTATTAATGCTATTAAAATACATAAATAGGCAGGATATAAATATATGTATTATATTCTGTATCCAAGAAACATGATTAAGACCTTATATTGGGTTCAATTTCAATAAATTTAATTTATATAGAAAAGGCATTACATTTTCTATTATCGCCACAAGGGGAATTTCCAGGCACCAGACACCACTACAAACTGTAGCCAAAATAATCCATCTTTACTTATAATTATAAACTCTGCAGAACCAATGAATATACCCTTCATTATGCATGAGATTTAAGTAGCGATAAAATCACTAAAGGACCTGGCCAAAGAAATATTTGCATAAGCATGGGGAAAAACCCTTAGCTAAGAAAATAGATTAATTATTCAAAAAATATTTATTAGATATGAACTGATGAAATTTATGACTAATGGGAAAAAATAACTCATTACTCGTGCCTATTCCCTAAAATAAATATACCACAGAGGATCGCGAAGAATAAACCTATCTCACTCACTAGCTCCCTTTGCAAATTCATAAAATAATTATTCTGCAACTGCATTGATTGGTTCTTTGAAAAATATAGGACTTTACCCAAATGGCAAAATGGCTCTCGTAAAGAAAGAAGTACCAGAGTTAACTTAATAAAATATTAGAAACTTTTAGAAAAAAAAAAATTCAATAAATATGCGTTAATTCGACCATAGAAGAGACGCCGAATATATGCTGCTTGTGTACATTATCTTATTATAATTAATAAACTTATTTACCGTTTCTTCTTCCGGGTTGGACCGTGTCAAATTAGTGTTATTTGCCGAGCTTTCGCACATCATGTGATGGCTTCTTCTTTTCACGACCGTCGAAGACTACGTGAACATTAATAAACTTGGCAAAATGGACTTAACTTTTTTTATTGCCTATCGTCAGCAGGAAAAGTAAATATTCTATCCAAATTCTACTTTATGCGGACGACATTTTTATGTATTGTGAAGATAAAAATACATACCTACATCAAGACATAATTCATAGTTATAGATTAAATCTAAGGTATTTAAAATATTCATTAATAAAACCAGAAGCATGTTACTCTCCAAGGAAAACAAAACTAATAATATACCTCAGGTTAATATAGATGGCGAAATAATTTAATATGTGGACAATATTAAATATTTAAGCTTGACATTTGATTACTTACTTTCATGGCTATTATATTAATTATATTAATATTTGAAGTCAATAACAAGCAGAGGTATGTATCTTCTGAAAATGCTCAATAACACCTCTTCGAAATCAGACCGCACGAATATGTTCATTGTCTACCGTGTTCTAGAAAGAAAGAAAATAAACTTTATTCTGGGACTAACGAAGAAAGAAGTGATGCATGTATGTGAGTAACATAGGTAAATTTTACATAGAGCATTTTCTTGCTTAAAATATACATTATTATACATAAATAAAACATAAAATTATTTATAAAAGAAATATTAATAATTAAACAAAAAAGATTACAAAAATACCATTTCTTTGAGGCTGATATATTTATAATCTATAACAATATGACTGTTGAAAGAGAAAAAATAAAGATAAGTCCTCTAGTTCTGACAACGTACGTATATATAGCTCTGCCAGTCCACCAGACAGGCATGAGAATCGCTACTAGAGTTTTTTGGGTCCAGCCGTCGTACTATGAAGACTCGGTGCCCTCGTATAATCGGGTGAGTAACCCTTAAAATACCTAAGAGTGTAATAAACTGTCTTTTCAAACTCTAAAATAAGCACAGCATATACACTTAATAAATGACTGTTGTTCCACAGCTAATTGGGAACGACAATATCGCTGTGANTAAGAGGAAACTGAATGAGATAGCTGGCTGGTCCTTGTGGTGTAATGGATTAATTTGCATTCCAGCCCGGATAGCAGGAGGTCCAGGTTCGATTCCTGGCGAGGACAGATAGTTTTTATTTTCTGTTCCCTCTCATTAATTGTTTAAAAAATTGTTAGTGTATGTTTGTAGAAGCTTTGACAGTCATCTTGAACATAAAGTGTGAACTGAAGGTTAGATTTTGACTGTAGAGATTATCAAAAGAGGATTTGTTTGTTGGTGTTTGATCAAGGAAGATCGAAAAATACAATTCAAAAAAATTTTTTTATATTGTATTTTTTAACATCAACTAAAAAAAGTGTGACTATTCAGAATTTAATTTCCAATGTGTGAAATTAATTTAGATATGAAATATATATCTATCTATAGCTGATAAAACCTTTTTATGCCTTTCTGTGAGGTAAATCTCTTAACTAATTTAGTTTTTCTCTGGTAGAATAAGATAAGGTTTTAAATATTTATAAACACTGCCAAATCAATAACTAATAGTAAATTGTAAAAAGAGATAATTTTCTCACCCTCTCTTTGATATTAATATTATTAGACTCTATCAAATTTTTGAAAATCAAAGTGTAAAAAAATCGCTCTGTGTGTTAGTATATTTGTCAATTACATTCTTGAGAATAGTAATTATGATATCGTGGAGCTATGCAATTATTTATTGATTTCTACATATAGTCAATTTTGAATTGTATCATTATAACAAAATCACTTTATGGATTCAATTTATCTCTTAATTTGAGAAATTATAGACAAAAGTATATATTTTATCGAATCAACAAGATTAAAAGAGTTAAAAAAAATTAATAAAAAAATAAGAAATACTCACCCAAAAGTAAGTTCTTAAAAATCTCACATCTTCATTATCGTCATCTTCTTCAACCACATTTTCTCAGACTCAGATATGGCACCTTCTTAAAGCTTCTTCGTTTTCGAGACACGGATTTGCTCCGAGATCTAAAACCACATTTACCAAAGATCGTACCTTCTAAATCTTCTTCGACAACATTATCCTCATTCTGAAATTTGTCATCATATTCTATTCTCTGCAAGGCCTCAAGGAATCGCTCCGCGATCTTGAAGGAGCTGACGAATATTAGGATGGCATTGGGCCACGTCATAGGGTGTGAATCCTTCTGTGTTTTGAGACTCGGATTTGCTCCGAGATCTAAAACCGCACTTACCATAGACTCGTTTCCTGAAAGACACGCAACATGAAAGATTGGATTTCTAGCCTTCTTGAGCTAATCTTATTTTATTAAGAGATATAAAAAGAAAGTCAAGTTAAATAATGATTCGTGCGAATAATAACTTACCTCTCCAAATTCATTTTTGGTATCTAAATCACCGCAAGATGGAAGTGTGAGGAGGAGATACGCAACATATTCTTTGTGTCCTCCATTAACGGCTTTCTCAAGTTCCCAAGAAAAAAAAAATTAAATACATTAAAGCAGTTTGTAAATTATTCACATAATTATTTATTGTTTCCTGAAAGACACGCAACATGAAAGATTGGGTTTCTAGCCTTCTTGAGCTAATCATATTTTTTTAAGAGATATAAAAAGAAAGTCAAGTTAAATAATGATTCGTGCGAATAATAACTTACCTCTCCAAATTCATTTTTGGTATCTAAATCACCGCAAGATGGAAGTGTGAGGAGGAGATACGCAACATATTCTTTGTGTCCTCCATTAACGGCTTTCTCAAGTTCCCAAGAAAAAAAAAATTAAATACATTAAAGCAGTTTGTAAATTATTCACATAATTATTTATTGTTTCCTGAAAGACACGCAACATGAAAGATTGGGTTTCTAGCCTTCTTGAGCTAATCATATTTTTTTAAGAGATATAAAAAGAAAGTCAAGTTAAATAATGATTCGTGCGAATAATAACTTACCTCTCCAAATTCATTTTTGGTATCTAAATCACCGCAAGATGGAAGTGTGAGGAGGAGATACGCAACATATTCTTTGTGTCCTCCATTAACGGCTTTCTCAAGTTCCCAAGAAAAAAAAAATTAAATACATTAAAGCAGTTTGTAAATTATTCACATAATTATTTATTGTTTCCTGAAAGACACGCAACATGAAAGATTGGGTTTCTAGCCTTCTTGAGCTAATCATATTTTTTTAAGAGATATAAAAAGAAAGTCAAGTTAAATAATGATTCGTGCGAATAATAACTTACCTCTCCAAATTCATTTTTGGTATCTAAATCACCGCAAGATGGAAGTGTGAGGAGGAGATACGCAACATATTCTTTGTGTCCTCCATTAACGGCTTNAAAAAAAAAAAAAAAAAAAAACTAATATCAACAGTGAAATAACTAAGCTAAGGGGACCACATTCTTCTTAGTCATTACAAACGAGCGGTTCTTAATCACGACTCTCCTTCCTTAAAAACTGATGCAAAAAGGAAAAAACATTCTTTATGATAGCGTCCCGAAAGCAAATGAGGAATATCTTCGAAATTATTTCAGTTTCAGTAAAATATATTATTATATTATTGTTTTTTCCTTTGTTTGCGCAGTTTTGGCCGTATTAGGGAGTGGTGTACCAATTACACTCACACCACCAAAGCACACTTTATTACTAATAAACAAGGCAGTCGTAAAAAAAAAAAAAAAAAAAAAAAAAAAAAAAAAAAAAAAAAAAAAAAAA
>KZ811564.1:6847-18157 GCA_000696205.2 Oncopeltus fasciatus | reverse complement strand
ACCTTCTATTATCCGTCTTCATTGGTTTCTGCAAACCATCTTCTGTTGGCGAGTGCTTTCGGACATTGTCCATCCTAGTAGCCGAATACATGTGTTCACCGTCACTGTTTGTATTTAACTGCCTAGGCATTCAAGGCAGTTGGATACAGACAGTGACAGTGAACGCATGTATTCGGCCAGAAGATGGACAATGTCCGAAAGCGCTCGCCAACAGAAGATGGTTTGCAGAAACCAATGAAGACGGACAATGGAAGGTATGACAGTTATATATTCATTGGTGGTGGAAGTAACCTTTTAGATTATGTATCTTACTATCCTTCAATAGTACAGCATTTCTCAGGAAATCACTGACGATGTATTCGAAATTTCCCTCAATTTTATTGAATGGTCACTCCTCGCATTAAGAAAAAAATCTGACAACAATCACTCCTACACTTATAAAATTTGCTTCAGTGGGATATAAAAAACATAATTTTTTTCTGATAATAATAATCAAAACTTGTTTAGGTCGATTACGATGTTACCTAATACCTGTGACTGATGGCACGTGAATAACCTTTACCTTTGACGGATAAACAAGATTAAGGCTCGCTTCTGATCTCTAACCCCCATTTTATCTGCTTTTCTAGTAAATGGAGCAATTTTTATAGTAAATAATTTTGTCTTCAGTCATTTAATAATCATATAATCAATAAATTTGTGTATTGTGATCAATAAGCTAGTAAATTTGATCATGTAATCTCTCTGTAGATTCTTTAGGATTCATGTGTTCTTTTCTTATTTGCTACAAACTTAGCAATTCACTTTTTGCATAATCTATGTTCACTTTTCATGAAAAAAAGGAAATCTGCTTAATATAAGNGAATGAATTGATTGAAGATTTTTCAAAACCATCCCTTTGAGAAGCTCAGGGGAATGGATGGTTTAGGGAGCTAAGCCTACATAGGGCAGTGGTACTCACAGTATACTTCATGGTGTCTGTAGAGGACCTGGTTGCCGAAGTGGAGGCGAAGTGCGAGTTGCTGATGACCGGGGCAGGGGCCAGCTTATATATGAGATCTAGAAAGGGAAGGTCCCCCACCACTGCCACCCCTGCCGTCTGCGCTATACTTTGCGCAAGTTGCCGTCATCCCCTCGGGGCTTAGAGAACTCCTCTCGTCCAGGATGGCTCCAGCCGAAAATTTCGTACTTAAAAAAAAAAAAAGTAATTCTCCACAAAATTTAGCTTTAAACATCACAATCACTGTGAAGTACTTCCTTTGAATTTCAAGAACTTTCTGGTATGTAATATTTTGAATAATATTGAATAGATGTTGAGTTTTCGTCATCCAACATAAGTTTAACTCAAATTTAATTTTATTTAAAATATGATACATTAATTTAATTTGAGCGCTAAATTCAAACCATTAACTGATTTGTCACTTGAGAGATCGGTTTCTTGCTTCCTCTGTGGTAGACCTCTTCCTACTTTGAATTCTATTTAAATTCACATGTAAACATTTTAAAAGCCTCAGATATCGTTTATAAAATGAGAAATAAATAAAACTATTTTATTAATCTCCATTTTTAATAATTATAATCCGATCTGACTGAAAGTCTTCAAGAAGTTAAAAGTACCTTTTGATTTTTTTTTTTTTTTTTTTTTGCATTTCAACTCTGATTATTATACTATTATGTTTTCTCAGCCATAAAATGTACGTGTACTTAAAAATTGACTGGGAAGAAGCGCTCAACATTCGTAGTTACATACTGAAATATCTAATCACAATATGGGTTTTTTGTAAAACTGTTACAGAAAATAAATGTTAGAAAATTAAATTAAGTGCCAATCTTATTCAATAAGTAACAATGATAACGAAAATATTACTTTAAAAAAAGTAAGTTTGTCTCTATTTCAAACAATACTCCCCCACACTCATTTTATTTCGGCCGTAAAAAAAAAAATGTTAGACATTTATCGCTGTAAATACTAGCTCTTGGTATATATTTTAAAAGAAATGAGGCCTGTTCAACAATGGAAGTTACTTTTTATTTATATTTTCCGAAAAAAAATCACGTACAACATAAATAATGTGTTTCTATATCACTTTTTAATTTTTTTTTCTCATTTGACACTTGTGTGTCAAGTTGAAAAGGACTTTGACGTTGTACAAATCAATATGATATTTTGCAGTTTTGTAGATTAGTGGTGCTTCATTCCTATATAAGTTCTTAACTTAAAAAAAAAACCATAACGAAAAAGATAAAAGTTTGTCATAGAAGACTACAATTAACGTTCAACAGTCGTAGTTGATTCTTCAATATATTTCATGGCATGCACTTTTTGTAGAAATGTTTGAATGGAATACATTTTAGCTTCTTCAGAGTAAGTCAGTGAAAAATAAAAGAAATTTTATGAAAATCCCATATCACCAACTTATCTTGACTTGATAGATTTTTTTGCGGGAAGTCCGCTAAAATGAGTTCCACGCCTGAGATGAAATAGGAACCTCAAACAATATGGGCCACAACAGCAAAAATGATTTTGATGAGACTCTGCGTACTCTCAGAATCTTATCGTGGTGGAAATTCCTCAAAAGTGTTTTATTTCGTTGTTTTGGTTAAAAACTCTACTAAAATAAATAAATAAATAAAAATTAACAGAGGACTTTCTACATTTCATTAATTAATCAATTCCTTAATTCAACTGATTTTACTTGAAGAATTATATAGTTCTAAATGTTTGTGTTTAGCAATAAACAGTAGAGCTGTTTGTGTCCGCAGTAGTCAACTAAACTTAACAAACAAAACTGAAGTGTCTTTCTGTTTTATTTGCTAAACGTTCTCATTATATGATAAGAAAATTGAAACGATATGAAAATTGATTTTTTATATCAGTTGCTCAGTAAAAAACTTGCTTTAACTTCACTAAATTCCATCTCTCACGATGCAACAACTAATTGTTAGAGAGAAAACTGCAGATGACACCCCATACTCTCTCTGCACTCTTTGCACTAAGAAATCTACCATCCCAGCCAAGATTGAAATATTTTTTAGGTAGCCTGTTGGAGCACCTATTTTAAAAGAAATTCTTTATCATATTACATTTTGAAAATCATTATAATATCGTTATTATATCTTGAAAATCGAGAAAAATTTGCCTTGGCCATTAAAACTAAAGCTGCATTTTTTTAAAGTTTATCACTAAGCTTCCATCTTCATTTTTTAAGGTTATTTTTACAAAAGGAAATATATTCATCAACAATCAACATCCCTTCCCCTCTCAAATGGTGATATTTTTCTTTTTGAAAAGTGATCTAAAGTATGGAAAATCTAAAAGGTTATTTCCACCACCAATGAATATAGAACTATCATACTTTCTATTATCCGTCTTCATTGGTTTCTGCACACCATCTTCTGAAGGAGATGGTTTGCAGAAACCAATGAAGACGGATAATAGAAGGTATAATATGAAAAATCTATTTTTTTTTATTTCTGTTGATTGTGGGTTTTATACAAAATTCCGTGAAAACGAAATAATCGATTTTGATCAAATTTAGGGTCTAAATTTTCTCCGTTCTTAAAATGTGAATATATGTACATATGAGTAGGATTTATAATCCAATAATTATTTATAAGAGATTAAATGTAGAGTTAATATTTTGAAATTGCTTGAATAGGTACACCTCTAAATATGGTGAAATATGTTTAATATATTTATGCTTATTCATAAATATGGCGTTATTTTGACAAATACATTGAGATTGACATTTTTTTGTTTATGTTTTTTCGTATATTTTTGTATCTGGGGTGAGTGGAAATTTTGATTGTAAATTAACTCTTCTGTCTGTTATTTTTATTTATTGATATGTAATCTCTCTCGGTGGTCTTCTAGGGAGCGCGTTCCCCGGATAGCGGATGAAGGGTCCCTTCTATGGATATCACACTCCATGGAGGGGTGGTTTCTTGGAGCCCCGTGGACCAAACATTGACAGCGCTGGGATGACTGCCACCCCTTCCTATGAGAGGATACAAATATTGGGGGGGGGGGGGGGGCAGTTTTCTCCAGGAAAAGGAGGCCTCTTCTGCTGGGCTTATCAGTCCCAGGGGAGTATATCTGATTTTGAAATATATATCAAACATCCCTGAATTTGGACGATTGGTAATCCTGGCTGAAAGCTCCCCAAGCAGGGAGGAGCTTTTTTTTTTCAAAAATGTTTTGATTGTTTACTATTTTAACTTTTAATAGCCCTGCATAGATAAGGGTAGGCGACTCTCTTATGACGCAAGGGGTTGTAATGGAGCGAATTTCGTTTAGGAATGCATTTAAGTTGAGTCATATTTTTTTTTATGTGTATGAATTTGTACAATATATTAAATTCAGTTAGTAGCTTTTTTTTTTCAAAAATGTTTTGATTGTTTACTATTTTAACTTTTAATAGTTCAGCATCGATATGGGTAGGCGACTCTCTTATGACGCAACGGGTTGTAAAGGAGCGAATTTTGATAAGGAATGCATTTAAGTTCAGTCATATTTTTTTTTGTGTGTGTATGAATTTGTACTATATAAAATTCAGTTAGTAATATAATTATATATTGCGTGTTTCATTGAGGGAATTTCGTTGAGAAACTTGTTATGGAATTTGTAAATTACCACAATGATGCGTCTCAGAACATCTCTCCGCACCTGATAAAAATCTCTAGATTCTTATAGTCCGAATTTCCGGCAAGGTATCTTACTATCATACCTTCCATTGTCCGTCTTCATTGGTTTCTGCAAACCATCTTCTGTTGGCGAGCGCTTTCGGACATTGGCCATCTTCTGGCCAAATACATGTGACAGTGAACGCATGTATTCGGCCCGAAGATGGACAATGTCCGAAAGCGCTCGCCAACAGAAGATGGTTTGCAGAAACCAATGAAGACGGACAATGGAAGGTATGACAGTTCTATATTCATTGGTGGTGGAATTAACCTTTTAGATTATGTATCTTACTATCCTTCAATAGTACAGCATTTCTCAGGAAATTACTGACGGTATATTCGTAATTTCCCTCAATTTTATTGAATGGTCACTCCTCGCATTAAGAAAAAAATCTGGCAACAATCACTCCTACACTTATAAAATTTGCTTCAGTAGGATACATGAAAAACAGAATTTTGTTCTGATAATAATAATCAAAACTTACTTAGGTCGATTACGCTGTTACCTAATACCTGTGACTGATGACCCGTGAATAACCTTTACCTTTGACGGATAAATAAGATTAAGGCTCGCTTCTGATCTCTAACCCCCATTTTATCTGCTTTGCTAGTAAATGGAGCAGTTTTTATAGAAAATAATTTTGTCTTCAGTCATTTAATAATCATATAATCAATAAATTTGTGTATTGTGATCAATAAGCTAGTAAATTTGATCATATAATCTCTCTGTAGGTTCTTTAGGATTCATGTGTTCTTTTCTTGTTGGCTACAAACTTAGCAATTCACCTTTTGCTTCAATCTATGTCCACTTTTCATTAAAAATAGGAAATCTGCTTGATTTAAGCTGCACTTGCGTGAAGGACGGTAAAAACTTAATGTTATATTGTTTATAAGTTGTTTAATGGTACATAAGATTTTTGTTATTTCCTTATTTATTTAAGATTTAAAACCTTATTTATTACTTTCTGCGTATGAAACATTTTGTAATTTGATGGCTTAATAATGTGCATACGTAAAAATAAAATTAGCAATGAAAATATCACTTTGCAAGGGAGAAGGAGCCCAATGACTCTACTTCCAGTTTTTACTGACGCCAAACTTTTTAGACGTCAAGGCCCAAAATGTGGTGAGGACATCTTCGTTTTAGTAGTCGGGGAGGGTTGTAAGGATTTGAGTCCGATTTCAGAGATATGGCATATGGATTAGGGTGATATGAAAGCTTGCTTTGGAAGAGTGTGTAGCGGGTGATCTTGAAAGAAATATTGAAGTCGCGATGAAGGGTAGAGTTGCATACATAAAATGGAGCGTTTGCAATTATTTGCTGGATGTTGGAAGGTTTAGCGGTACCCCAGAGTTCTGCACAGTATGTCTTGATCGATAGTATTATCGACTTGTAGAGAGCCAATTTATTCTCTGTTGTGAGATGTGACCACCTGCTTAAAAGTATGTATAAGAACCCATAGCGTCTGTTGAGTTTTTGTTGCTTAAGTTTAATGTGAATTGAACATAAGAACATTATTTTTAAAATAATTAAATTATTTACCCAATCGTATTCTCAACTACCATATTTATTTTTCTTTTTAATGAAAAGCCTACAATAATAAAATTTAACATATGAAATTTATTTTCTATTCAAAAAATAAATAAATATGGTAGTTGAGATTAAGATTGGGTTTATTTTACAAAAGCCTGAAATTTTAAATTTTTCATATGATAACGTGAAAAAAACAACAAAAAAACTNTTATATTTTTTAAAAATTTATTAAAATACATAATAGTTTTGAAATAAAAAGTTTGACTACTCTATTTTTAAATTCTCTATTAAAAACTCTATTTTTTGTTACTTCTCTAAATACCTATCTCTGTGGAGTTTCTAAACTAATGGAATGTTAAGTAGATAATGGATATCCCAACGTCATTAAACCTGCATCGAACAAATACTGGACTCCAACTGCTGAATAAGGTTTGTTACCAACTTTTTGTAGATATGATTCAAGGAGATAACTGTGCTAAATCTCTTAGGACAAGGGCTCGACAAAAAAAATTCCGGTCTTTCGTTCTCCCATAGTGTTATGCTTCTTAACGCCAAAGATTATTTAATACCCTTAAAATATGTTTTCATATCAAGTGACATACCATCAACCTCCTTGCTCTAATTTTTATAACAGACTTTTGTTTGAAAAAATCAAGTTTTTATGTTAGCAATAGGACGAGGAGGTTTGTTACATTTCTTCTATTATTTTCTGTTCCTAGGAATGGCGAGGAATTAGAGAAATACTTCTAACGTTTTCGTCAACACTCAGCATTAAATAAACATAAATTGCTTCGACATGAGGGATTGGCTTAATAAATGTCAAGATTAAGTGTTGATTGCTCGTTGTTTTTAATAGATTATTATTTTTTATTTATTGTGGAACTATTTGGTTGTAGAATTGTTATGGAGAACTATTTGCCTATGTTGAAATATACCTTCATAGTATTTCTTAAAGTAATTTTGCTTTGTGGGATTCTAAGTTTGGTCGTTTCTTCAGGGCCTGAATGACTTTAACCAATGTTTTGAGTAGTAAGTCATTTTGTTTTGCATAGGGTTTGGAGATTTTTTGGATCATAACTGTCTTCTTATGATATAACCCGTTTCCTATCCCTAATCGTCCGATAGACAATTTATTTAAACTGTATTCATATATGTAGCAAAACTATTAGCGTTGGCTTCGTATTTGTACTGATTATATTGATCAATGGACTAAATTTTTGAAATTTCTAATTGGTCCCTCAAACTGTTGGCAATTGGCTTATATTTTGTCTCTTTCCTCCTCTCCGAAATAAACTGTTATAATACTTTTGATAAAATAAAGGATAATATCATGTAATATCATTAAGTTGTTCGGTAGGCAGTTCATGGAAGGAGCCTCGAACAATTGCTTTTGAAGAGGCAAGTTAGAAATTTTCAGGCATTTAGAACAATAGTTTTATTTCTCCGCTTAGAGAATTTACAGTGATTTGTTCTTTGAAAAAAAAAACTAATGAAATTATTTTTAAAAAAAACCTTTAAATTCCATCTGACCTACATTTTTCTTTTCATAATGAATAGTGGTTGTATGAGGTAGAACCCCACTTCTTATTGTTTCTCTTCCCTTGCAATATTTTTGAGAACGAGTGATTCCGGTGTTCGATTACCATTAATATTGATAGGCAAGCGAATAAATCTGACTGACACTGGCACTTCTGAGATCTGAACTTCATGGCTTTACCTTGAAGTAAGCCATTGTTAATCCATTATAAATGCATTTTCCTTGCACTCTCTATGCAGAGAGTAGCTGCAAGTGAAGGATCTGCAACAATTCAAGGAATATTATAAGAATATCATCGATAACTTATTTTGCAATATATTGCAATAAAAAATTATTAATTCTCTCTTTTCAGTCTGCTTTTTATGTAGTTTTTAGAAATAATTTTCAACCAAAAAATTTTTTTTGTCATACTATAATTTTTTTTCCCTGGAAAGTGATGTATTAATATGAAACTTTAAATGAAAGTTTATGAATGAAAAAGTAAATAAATGATATTTTTGTAAATATTTAATTTTTGTTGAAACGAAATGAATAAAAATAATTATTTAATTTGCTTTAAAAACTTTTTTTTTATTGATGAATTGGCATTTATTGGGATTTAAACGCGCCAGGATTGCGAGACCCGAACGTTTCCCACGATCTACCCTGGCGCCCCCATCATCAATTTCAACATAATAACTTTTCAATTTGGTTTACTTTTATCATTTATATAATTTACTATTTTTCGATGTAACAATCTGAATTTATACTAAAATTGAAAAAAAAAAATTAAAAATGCGAGAGAGCTTAAAAGCAATTATTTTAGTAAATATATTGAATGGTCTATATTTTTGACATGAAACTTGAAGTGTTTCAAAACAAAATACATTTTTTTGAAATGTCATTTTATTGTATGATGATAAATATCAAGATTTCCTTGAGGGTAATAGATTAATTTAGCGAGTTATGGTAGGTTGATGGGCCCATGAGGAAGGATTTTAGAATTTCATGACAATTATTTAATTTTTTGAGCGTTTTTGATGTTATAATTATGCTTCCTCTTCAAATAAGAATAATCCACACTAGCATTCACGGAAGTGTTTTATACTATTTTACTTCAATCGGAAATTGCGTGGGATGTTTTAAAAGTGTTATCAACCTTCCATCTAAGACCAGTCACAAGAATGCGATGCGAACCAGCTTTTATACTAATTAGACATAAATTTATCATTCTCGAGGCAAAATAGCAAGTAATTGTTTCGGATTATAAATAATTTCAAGGGTTTAATCTACAATTTCCGCATATTTGAATGAACGAGCACTCGCTTTGTTTTTATTTTCTTTTGACGACGTCTTGCAAATAAAAAATCGATGGAGACGCAATGACGGAGTAGGCTGAGAGTCTTACAGCCTCATACTTAGGTGCATTTTATAATTAAAAAATTTGCATACAGTGTATGACGTAATTTCTAGTTGCGCATATAATAAATTTTATTAAATGACAGTAGATTGTTTTAGTAAAAGTCTAAAAATAAATGATTAAAGTCAAAGTACACAAAAAGAGGATAATACTGACTTTATTTTTATTTTTAGTTTGATTGGTAGTTAGATTGTTTACTATGCTAAATAAGTGAACTTTCTTTTTTTTTATTCATTAATAATAGTAAAAAGGATGATTACAATAAAAACAAAACCATTCATTTACAGTGGAAGGATGATTTTTTAAAAATTCATACTTTTTGTCTTTTGCTAATTTGCATACTAATAATTATATACAAGGTCAATCAATCTTTCTCTAACTAATTTGGTTGGTGAATTTTTAAATCAATAAAGAGAACCTACTTTTACATAATTAGAAAGTATGTTTAACATATCATTAGTGCGTCTGTAATCGGACAAACGAAAACTTCAGAAAGTCTTCTACAAATAATAATATCAGGAATAGCTCTTATTTTAATAAGGCCTTTGTGAATTTTCTCTTGCTTGAAATTTGTAAAGTAAATTTATAATTAATTATTTTCCATAACTTTTTTTGTTATTATTATATTGCACAAGTGTCATTAAACTAACTTCAAACAAGCCAACTGCTATCAACTGCATAGTTGTAATAAATTTATATTATTATTATATATTATTACTATATACTGTTTATTATATTAATGTTACAAATACAATTTTATACGTGGTTTTATGTTTAAAGTTCCACCATTATTCTGTGCCACATTTTAGCATGTTTTATTGATTGATTTCTTCTTTACTTATTTCTTCTTTCATACTCAGCAAAAATAAATAAACTATTTATCGGCTGTATAACAAATATTTTATAATTTAACCCGTTTTTTAAAACAGCTAAAACGATTTTTATTGAATTTTTTAAAAACCAATTGAACAACTACCAAAAATTAAAATTAAGGATTAAAATTTAAAAAAGAAATAAAAGAGAAAGCAACTTTTTTATTTTATCTCACTAATTTTTAAATTGAACCTTGTTTATTATACCGTGTAGAAATTTTCGATTTTTGACTAAAAAAAATTGTTCCTACAATTATTTAATTAATTTGCGAAACTAAATTGAAATAATGAATTTCAGATTCTCATTTTAGAAATTCATGCGATAAACAAGTATTTCAGGACCCTAAATTCAATTACAATTTGTATGCTTTCATCACGAGTATGACACATTTAATTGAAAATAAAATATTTATTGCAGTTCAAATTTTTCAAAAATAATAATATGCATTTATAAATAATTATAAGAAATAAAAATAAAATGAATTGCTTACATATATTGTCATTAAAAATTAAAATTTAAAAAAATGATATAGTTATATTTTGTACTATATAACACAATGATTGGTGATAGACAGGCCCTCTTTTGTTTTTAAAAACAGAAACATAATTTGGTGTTGTGATTTGATAACTCATGAATGAATTCATATATTTTTTTTTTTCATTGAATGAAGGTAAGAAATGTTTACGGGACAGATAGAACAAATTTTATTTACACAACATTCGTTATTATTTTATTTCAGAACAAAATAAGGACATTAAAGGTTTAAAATGTGACTATTATGTTTCATAAAATTTTTAAGAAAAACCCTTGTTAAGATTTGAATGAAATTAAGCGCTTCCATCTCTAACAGAGAAATAATTGGTTGAATCTAGTACATTATGGCATAGTTTTAACGAATTCTATACTGTGAGATATATCGTAAAATATATTCATTAAAACTATGCCATACAGGGCTAAATATAACAAATTATTTCTCTGTAAGTAAACTCTTTTGTATTCTCCAGGAACGTGTGAGGAGGGATTTTTTAAAAATACATTTCTATGATTAAAATAAAAATGATTTTATAATTTAAAAAAAAATGTAGATATATGTACATAGAAATTTTGAAATGACCATAATTTAGGATAATTAAATAAGCTAAAAAATGAGGAGATTTTCGGCATTTACGATATTTATTTCGATACAGGAATAATCATTATTTGCACGGAGCCCTTATTCTTTCATCTGTCTTGTAAATAATTGAATTGTCATGAAAAAAAAAAGATATATATATATATGGTATA
>KZ811560.1:1231-13515 GCA_000696205.2 Oncopeltus fasciatus | reverse complement strand
CCTCTCTATACCAAAATTCTTCTGTCGTAGAATCATATATATATTTATATATTTATTTATTTAAATGAAATAGGGCAAAGTTGCAATATGAAAACGAGTACTTGTTGGACGAATTTTGGTCAATATCTTCATAATTTCTAATATAAAAAATAAATGTATGGTACTTGAAAAGCCTAAAATTTAATTTTCTAACATTTATGTTTTAAAACTCTTGACCAGAAGACTCACAACGGGCCAGGTATTTAAGAAGGATTAGGTGTGTTGAATGCCTACCGTTCACTCCAGGTTACCCGAGAGGCAGCCTCGTCGCTACCTAACCACTACCTTTTTCAGCTGTTCTAGATGGAGGAAGTTATTTTTGAACCTTTTTTTGAAGACAGCCTCACCTCAGCCCTGAAGAGGTCTGAGGTTCACGAAACCTCATAAACTAAATAGATGGCTGTTCTCAAGTACTTCTCCTCTTAAGTACTATAAGTTCTTTAATAATAACTGCTTTGCTTCCGCAGAGATGTATCAAAGTCATGGCTTATTGATTTTTGATTTTTTTAAATGTTTGATTTAAAATTTTTAGTTTCCCATAATGATTTAACATTTGCCTTTCTTTTAGGACAAATTTAAAGCATGTGATTAATAAATGCTTTTTACTTTTTCTGTTAAAGCTGTGACATATATTATTATATGTTTATCAATTTTTTTTTATGCGGCATTTAATCCCACGTAAATTTAACAATTTTTAGTGTAAGAGAACAAAATAAAAAATCTAACAGTCCCAGCCAGGTCACAAACCTGTATCACCTGCTTTCCGGGCCGGTACGTTACCATTTAATAATTAATATTAGTGCGGGGAATTTAATATCTTATCAGACTTGTCCTGGTGGCGTAAATGGTAACATACTGGCCCGGAAAGTAGGAGATCCAGGTTCGTGTCCTGGCTGGGACAGTTAGATTTTTATTCTGTTCCCTTGCACTAAAAATTGATATTATTATAAGATTTTCCTGTGACAAATGAATATATTGTCTAATAATTCTTGTTGTTACTAAATTGATTTTATTATGACCAATAATTTCTAATATTTTTTACTTTGAAGTGTGGCAGTAATTTGTTCCAATCTTCGTACATTAACTTTGATCTTACGAACGAATCATTTCGTGATAGAATACGAAGAAGCAAGGGACTTATTGATTGGCTCTCAGGCGCCTTCTTTTGTCCACGAGGAAAACATAATAGTTAAATAGAGTCCATCAATTATATTTCTATTGTATAGTTGTGACGTCATTAGAGTTTTTCTCTCACAGAGAGTTTGTAGCTCGTTGTTGTTGCGCAAGCCTTGGGAAGTTCCCGCAGTCCAGAGACAATGCCTCACTCACGAACAGTTCTTCAAGCTTATTGTTCTGTTACAGACATATTTATTTACTGTAGCGTGACATCTAGTTCTCTTTGATTACTCTTATCCTTATTTGAAATTATCTTATTCTTGATAAATAATAAAAAATACAAGCATTAAATTTTGAATTGTCATATATTTATATTCGGTTTATTGGTCCACAAAGTTGTCTTGAACGTGAACTTGAGACACTGTAAAATTTTCGGTCCCTCGAGAGCGAGCTGACGAATAGGAAGTAAAATTATTTTCTTCAAATGTTGCGGCTTTTTATCGAAATGACTGGCTCGATTTCCCTTCAATGGATCTGCTAAAAGAAAAAAAAAACTTCATCTCTTGTCCGGAAAACCTCTTTAAAAAAATTACATAAAGAGAAACTTTCCCACCAATATATTATTAAAAAAAAGAGTTATTTCTATTTCCAACAATTAATTTTCTTCTAAAACTCTATAAAAAATGGCTACAAAAAATATCTATTGAGGAAAACAAATGCTGTTAGCAACCTATAAATACTTGGGAAAAAATATAATCTATTTATTCCACTTCGACACGTCTGTTTATTGACTGGCATGAGGAGTACTTGTCTCCAAACAGAGACACGATAAGATAAGGTAGAGAGCACATTTGGCACCCAGCTTGAGTACCTACCTCCACCATTTCAGTATTCCTTCACAACTCTTTGAGGGAAGCCTTTTAGAGTGGGAAATGTGAGATGAGAATGGTACAAGTCCAGCGGCACAAGTCCTTACTATAGTGAGCGCTAACTCAGCAGATTTCCCATCAATGGCAGGCATACCAGGCATACGGTAAATGGGAGGAAGCTACTAATTTAGGGGTGAAAAGGGGAAACTGTAGGGAACAGTTGATGAAGCTGTGGTTGGATGTGTGCTGTCAGAACAAGGTTGGTCCTGCATGAGGAGCCCAAGGTTAAGTTTGGAGAAGAGCAACTTACATGCAACTTAAAAGTTTTGTTTAATGCATTTGTATATAACACAAATAAAGTATTTCACAAGGGAACTACATAACAATGCAAATCCCTTGACATTGCGGTCTATAGATATTTGTATTTGAACTTTCCATATTATCTAAAATATGTCTTTTATCAAAAAACAAATCTGTCTTTAGTTCCATTGCTCTAAAATAATACTGACCTGCTTATTAGAGAGACAAGCCATTTTACTCACACTTTATCCTTTAAGTAATCTACACCCACACATTTTTTTTTGCTCTCATCAATATTTAAAAAACAATTAGAGGATTTTGACTGAAAAAATATTTTATCCCACTTGTTTTAGATCTCATTTTCCTTTTGGCCCGATTTTGACAATGAACTCCCCTTTACATATATATATATATATATATAATTTTTAGTTCAGGTGGTTCAGGTGATTTCCCACTCCTAACTGTCGTATTTTGTTTCTTCTGAAAGAATTCTGAACAATATGGACTGACCGCGCTGGCAGACACACACAAGTACACGTAAGCGTGTACGTTTTTCTAGTCTTTGTTTTTAGCTTCTTTTAAGTGGGGTCGATCGAGTACAGAAAACAATTTCCAAAAGCAAAGACAAGTTATAAGTCCATTCAGGGGACCCTGTGCAATAAGGAACGTAACTCTGTTGAGCTCTACGGTGAGCGAATGCTGGTAAAGCAGAATCATAGCTCTCATTCTCATGAAGCTGCGGGCCTCGTTCCCACAAGGACGAGTGAGAACTGTTCCTTTTGGATTTCATGACGTAATTCCGGCTCAATCATCCAGGTCAGTATAGCCCGTTCGTCTAAACGCAAAATGGAAGAGATTCTACAACTTTATAGGTCAGAGTAGTTTGGCATCAATACTTGAGCGGAAGTTAATTTTCAACTTGAGATTAGAGGAAGTTGAGTGCTGTGTGCACCAGATTTTTTTTTTTACCCCAATTAAACTTACTCAGCAGCATTAAGTCCCCAAAACTTTTCCATTAGTCTGAGCTCACTCAATCTGATAATGCACTGTTTTCGCCAAATACTAAGTCCAACTGAAAAAAAAAAAAAAAAATAGGAAAATACGTCACACTGTAGCTGTCAATCTACTAATCAGATTTCATTAAGAGCAGATATAAGTTTAAGTGCCTACTTTATTCTTGCTGTGAATTGATATGTACAATGAGGGGAAATACAAGCTCGATAAGTTTAGCCCTAAACCGAACGGAAGTGGAGAGAAAGGTCTTCTCAACTCTCTTACTTACAATATTAAATATTTCCTGAATGTGCTACCCCCCCCCCCCTTACATTGGTAAAACTGTTGTAATAGAAAAATGTTATATTTATATAATATGGTAAAAATTCTCTTTCACACTTAGTTTCTATAATAATTTTTAATAAATCAAGTAATATTAACAATTAAAAATAAAGGGTGGGGGACGCACATGACCTATTGCTTTAAGCAATTCCGACGTCAATGGCTCCAAGTTCAATTCTCATAGAACTTAGGACTATATATATATTTTTATCAATATAAACAAATATGTGTTGAGATTCACTGCTCTAAAATAACTATTACGCTCGGTGCAATGAACAAACGAAAAAAAAATGTATCTCACTTCACTTGATATTATAGGTAATCCCATTTTCCTTTGGGCCCGATTTCACCCAATAATGAACTCCGCCTTTCTTTTTTTCATTTAAAAAAATAAATAAAACATATAAAATTCCATAAACTAACTTCTATAAACTAACCGTAAAATCAAAATTTTTAGTTGAGGTGAATCCCCACTCCATACCATCGTATTTTGTAATTTCTGAAGGAGAACTGTGCAATGCGGACTGTAGAGCGCTCACATACAAAAAACCACCCACCCACGCATACACACAAACAATTTCAATGAAAATAATTTTTGGTGTCTATTAAGTAGGATCTAAGACAATTTTGAAAAAAAAAATCATTCAATAGAATATCCATGTAGTTAAATTCCCTCGGAATTCGCTAACAATCAAGCGGCTAAAACGGTTCTAAAAAAACATAATCAGAATATATGTTTCGTCTTAAGGAAGGAAGCAAGCAGTGAAATTTTTTTTCTTCTTCAAAAATTGAAATAGTGTCCTTCATTCAATTCCATCTACCCTCTCTTCTCTGAGAACAAATTCTGTTTGTATAAGTACTTCTAAATTTAGAATTTTTAAATTTGCACAAACTAAGGCACTTTAAGACATATTTATGAGTATAATATATTGATCAGAGCATATCTCATGTTTTTCCTAAGTGAAATTATTATTATCTTTTAAACAATTACTTTCTTCCTTTCTTCCAAGAATAATTTGGACAGGAACCTCTCCTACCCTGTCGACTGCTGTACCAATAGCGTCAAACCCCACCTCTCTCCTTAACAGCATTCCTTATCTAGCCCCTGATAACGGTCTAAGTCGATAAGCCTTTAAATGCTTAATAAATATTAGTTGAACGGCATAGTGAACACTCACCGAAATCCAGTTCTTGAAGACAGCTGGCAGAAACCACGTGGTTCCGATCTAAGTACCTCTGGTTTTTATTTATTGATAATAACTCTGCCTTTATTTTGGGATTCGATATCTTTGCGTCAGGCTAACCCAGACAATTATTCACCATCAAAACGATAAGGAATAATAGTATCAGGGGGAGAGAGAATAATAAGCCATTGACATTTTTAATTTATTCACCTCTTTACAAATTCTAGTCACTCATCTCATAGTTCTCTTCGTATCTCCATCGTAATTATCTGAAAATTACAAATATGGAAAAGGTGATTTCCTGACTCAAATCCCTTATAACATATAGATATGAAAAATGCATTCTAAGAACTACTTTAGAATTCAAATGGAGTGTTATTGATCATAGATATTTTTTTTGAACCTTTATTTACATATTACATTCTGTTAAAAATAAATAAAAAAAATTTCTAATTTGATTTTAATGAATAATAAAAAAAACCACTAAATGACATTATGAAAGGTACATGAGGAGAGAAGGTGACCAGTGACATCTGTCTCAGAAGATATTATTATTAGATATTTTTTGTTGGAATTCGGTGAAGGTTGATCTAAAAAATACAATTTAAAAAATACACATTTTTTTAAATTGTATTTTTCGGAACTACCTTGACCGTACCCCAAAAAAACCTCTAATAATTTAAAAATGAGAGTTTTTCAATTTCCTTACTGACCGACATGAATGACATGAACACGTGATCCAGTCATGAATAAGGGATCCAGGTGACAATTAGTCCCCTCTCGCTTTCATGATAGCCCTGAAGATGGCTTACAATGTAAGTAGAAACGACGGCTGATAATAGAAAATACACATTTTTAAAATTGTATTTTCGGATCATTCTTGACCGAACCCAAATAAAATACATCTACTACTAGTACATATGATCCAATCTTCGTAGTTTGGGCTGTAACTACGAAGGTTGTATCTTATGTACTCTAGTCTATGTCCATCTTTGATGATACATGGGGAAAAAATCTTTGTTTACAGAGCTTATGTCTAACTGAAGTTCTTCATAGAAGTTGTTGTGTTTTGTGTATTTAATTTAAAGACCTGCAATAAAGTAACCTTCCTTGGCAAATGACGGTAGATTGTAATGAAGATAGAGCGACAATCTCAGCTGTGTTTCTCAACCGTTAGATCTTCAAATTAGTTCTATACCTTACTCAAACGTGGCTCACGGGTAGTTAGACCTTTTCGGTAGGACGGTATATCCTATACCTCTGACGCGTCGGCCATGTAATCATTCAGGATAGTGATAACTCTACCAGTCTCGAATCCGCATTAGAAATTCCAGGGTGACACAACTGATAGACAGAATCCTGTGGCATGACGGATGTTGACTGTACACATTACATTCTGCAGGCAGATGTCCGTATCCACGCAGCAAACAAAATGCGGGCGTTTTTACCATTTACACTTGTACACATACCAAACAGCTTCTACTCAAACCATAGCCAAATGGTTTAGATAAATGTTTCTGATCTGTTTAAAGTCTTTCAAAAATAAAAATAATATATGAAGAGGAGATTATCAGGAATTCAGTCTTGGTGGTTTAGAATTAAAAACTAATTTGTAACCAAAAACGTTAAACTAATTTTGGTGCAAGGGATCAGAAAAAAAAATCTAACTGTCCCAGCCAGGACTCGAACCTGTATCTCCTGCTTTCCGGGCCGGTGCATTTACCAATTATGCTACCAGGACCAGTCTGATAAGCTATTAAATTCCCCGCAAATTAGTAAAATTTACGTGGGATTAAATACCACTAAAAAAAAATTTCAAAAACGTTAAAGTTTCCGCCTGAATTTCAGGACTTCATCAGGAAAAATAGTGTGTTGGGAGAGAGAGACTCGTGCTCATCAGTGTCTACGAGTAGACAACTTAGTAGCCTCAGTTGAGTACGAGTCTCTCTCTCCCATTACACTATTTGCCCTGATGAAGGCCTTAAATTCAGGCGGAAACATTGGCTAAAATAAGAACTTTTTTGATTATAAATTAATTTTTCATTCTTCAACTACCAAGAGTGAATGCCTGATAATTCTCTCTTCGTAGAACATGTCGGTCAACAAATTTACCTTTAGAAAAATTAGTAATTTCCCTCCCACATTGTAAGAAGGGAAATAAATTAAAAAAAAAAAAGTTATTGCCAAGCATGATAAATATAGAGTATGAATTACTTAAATTTAATATAAATTCAGGTTAAGCAGAAGTTAAATTACAATAAAAATATTTATAAATCACAAATACAAATATTAACTTTATAATAAAGGGTTGAATCAAATTTAAAATTCCATACTTCGCACAAAATTTTTTCATTACAGAGCTGAGCATTTTCTGGATCTACGATTCCATCATCGGAACTAGGAATCTCCCAGTTTAGGTGCAAGAGAAAGACTCTTAGGTACAACCTCTCTCTTGTACTTCATCTAGAAGATTCCTAAGCTCTGATAATGTAATTGTAGATCTCGAAAGCGCTCAGCTTTGTAATAAAATAATTTAGTGTATACGAATTATGTAATTTTTAATTTGATACATTTTTATTTAAATTGAAACTTCGCCTCGGTTTAAAGAAGATTTAGTATAAGCCTTGCCTGTTAATTGAGTAGTAATTGGGCATAATTTTGAGTCCTGATATTTGAAAAAAAAAGTATCAATTCTTGAGAAATAATAACCTCGCTCGTCCCCCCACCCCCTCCCCACAACCATTTTAAACGTTTTCAGCCATCCACGGACTATGTAGAATTGGTTATGATATATGTAAGTCTAGCGTGCCATCGTAAGAATGTCAAATGCTTATATCCTTACGAGAAATCGACTAAACTTGAGATAAATTACAATTGCCAATACACTTATAAGACTTCTTTTAGATTAGTGAAGACTGTTGTCCACAGATTTCTTAAAATACCTCATGCCAATGGCACCAAGGAAAAACTATTGTATCCTGGGAATTAAAACTCTTCAAGTATCATCATGTATTCCTTATCTTGGAATTTAATAGTCAGATAATAAATTATTCTGACTAAATAATGAATCATATCTAACTCATTGAGGGCCGTGACGAAGATATCATATGACTCCTGTCGGTCAGAAGCAAGGTGTGATTGATTCATATAAAAACAATATACTATATTGAAACATTAACTCCATTAGATTGCAAAAAATATATATGGGTTTATGCATTATTGAAATGAAAAATATGTCCTAAAAAAAATTACAATGAATTCAGGGGCAAATAAATAGTGTAACTAATTCAAAAGTCACACTCTCCAGCTATCAATACCATCAATGGTAGACACAGATGGGAGGAAGCTACTAATTTAGGGGTGAAAAGGGGAAACTGTAGGGAACAGTTGATGAAGCTGTGGTTGGATGTGTGCTGTCAGAACAAGGTTGGTCCTGCATGAGGAGCCCAAGGTTAAGTTTGGAGAAGAGCAACTTACATGCAACTTAAAAGTTTTGTTTAATGCATTTGTATATAACACAAATAAAGTATTTCACAAGGGAACTACATAACAATGCAAATCCCTTGACATTGCAGTCTATAGATATTTGTATTTGAACTTTCCATATTATCTAAAATATGTCTTTTATCAAAAAACAAATCTGTCTTTAGTTCCATTGCTCTAAAATAATACTGACCTGCTTATTAGAGAGACAAGCCATTTTACTCACACTTTATCCTTTAAGTAATCTACACCCACACATTTTTTTTTGCTCTCATCAATATTTAAAAAACAATTAGAGGATTTTGACTGAAAAAATATTTTATCCCACTTGTTTTAGATCTCATTTTCCTTTTGGCCCGATTTTGACAATGAACTCCCCTTTACATATATATATATATATATATAATTTTTAGTTCAGGTGGTTCAGGTGATTTCCCACTCCTAACTGTCGTATTTTGTTTCTTCTGAAAGAATTCTGAACAATATGGACTGACCGCGCTGGCAGACACACACAAGTACACGTAAGCGTGTACGTTTTTCTAGTCTTTGTTTTTAGCTTCTTTTAAGTGGGGTCGATCGAGTACAGAAAACAATTTCCAAAAGCAAAGACAAGTTATAAGTCCATTCAGGGGACCCTGTGCAATAAGGAACGTAACTCTGTTGAGCTCTACGGTGAGCGAATGCTGGTAAAGCAGAATCATAGCTCTCATTCTCATGAAGCTGCGGGCCTCGTTCCCACAAGGACGAGTGAGAACTGTTCCTTTTGGATTTCATGACGTAATTCCGGCTCAATCATCCAGGTCAGTATAGCCCGTTCGTCTAAACGCAAAATGGAAGAGATTCTACAACTTTATAGGTCAGAGTAGTTTGGCATCAATACTTGAGCGGAAGTTAATTTTCAACTTGAGATTAGAGGAAGTTGAGTGCTGTGTGCACCAGATTTTTTTTTTTACCCCAATTAAACTTACTCAGCAGCATTAAGTCCCCAAAACTTTTCCATTAGTCTGAGCTCACTCAATCTGATAATGCACTGTTTTCGCCAAATACTAAGTCCAACNCTCCCTACAGATGGCTGAAGAGGTTGACTCGCCAGTCCTTCAGTGTCCTCTCGATCACGAGTTTCCCCTCACGGAAGGAATGGTCGTTTAGGTTGGAATGCAAAGGCTGCTGCACGCTATTGCCAGTTCTTTCGCCGCTACCTGAGCGTAAGAATTGAAACTTAAGTTAGAAACTATTTTTAGTGCAAGGGAACAGAATAAAAAATCTAACTGTCCCAGCCAGGACTCGAACCTGGATCTCCTGCTTTCCGGGCCGGTGCATTTACCAATTATGCTACCAGGACCAGTCTGATAAGCTATTAAATTCCCCGCAAATTAGTAAAATTTACGTGGGATTAAATACCACAAAAAAATAATATTTGTAAAAAATTTTTTTTTCTTTTTCAATGCAGGTATAGTAATATTCGGTTTGGATCAATGAAATTGAACACAGATTTGTATATTGATAAAATATGTATACTATAAGTGTGAGAATACGTTTAACATGTAACGGAATGTTTAAATACGATATTCACCAACTGCGATGGTGATTTATGTTAGTTTACGCAAATCTTGACTGGCTGAAATATTTATTACATTCTTTCAAAATCATTTAGTATTATTGGTATAAAAAAATTGAAAAATCCAAGCATTTCTTAGTATAGCTGCTTCAGGAATGTTATGCCTTTAATGTTTTCTATGAACCTTCTAACGGTCATAGTGGTCTAGTCTTTTTTACTCTTACACTCGGAAGAGAGTACCCGAACAGTTACCTCCTGGAAAATGAGCCATCGTTTTACAAATACGAACATTGTCCTTCCTCACATACATGTTGTGCACCACTCAAAAGTATTCCTTTAATCAGCATTGTATAGGTTGTACTTAGTTCTAAGTTGTTGTTACACCTTGCATAAAGTATTAAAAGCTGCAGTAATAATAATACTAGCTTTTACAGCCTTTGTAATAATTTTACTCAAAAGCTTGTATACATTCTATACACAGATCCACATTTCAAACTTATCTGTGCAGCATGTGTGTATATAATTTAGCCAGAGTATGTTTGTATTAATAACTATACTGTATAACCGTTGAACATATTTTACATAGGCCCATATGAACTCTTAACCAGAACCATAGACACTTTTCCGTTTCATCCTCTTTTGAGTACGATTTCCAAATTTAAGTTGGTAAAATCTTCTAAAAAATAAAAGTTGTGATAATCTTATTACGAGGACAGAATTATTATTATAAGCAGAATATTATTTCTGCTTATTTTCCTTTCGTAGTATTTTAAATTTTCCTTCCCCCACTCTTCCTTCGAAACACCTGAAGCTATATTATAACATTCTGCCATCCTTAGCTTTTCCTCATCATAAAATCAAATTAGTCATTTATTCTTATCCACTTATCCCATTAACTTATATTATTTACTTTTGTCTTTACTTATCCTTAAAGGATAACTGGTAGCTGGAGAAATTAATCAGGGTTTTAGCCAGGATCAGAAATTCATTGATTAGTTCTGCTCTCTGAGATGTGACCATAAACCTCCCTCGGAGATCTCTCATGGCGTCACTATCGCCCTCCTTTTTTTACATCTGCTTCAGTCATAAGTCATGAATATCTTTCAGTTTCGTGGCGCTAAAGCGCTCAAAGTGACATATAAGATGTTTAAGTGACTCTCTCTCTCTCTCTCTCTCTCTATGAGACTCCTGAGCGAAGATGATGTTAGTGAAATCGAAGGTGATCAGTTTCTACTAATGAATGAAATGTGAGCAAATTGGATTTCAATTGGTAATGCCTTATTCATGATTTAATGATGTAAAAAAGGTACTTTTTCATTTTCTTGTTACATCAAGCTTCGTGATCAAAATCTTGTGCATGGAAGTCAATACATTTTTTTTTTTTTTAAACACTTTATTCATAAATTACATCCTGCAAAGCGAGCATCTTGCAATAAGCTCTCAAAAGATATAATAAATATGTGCGAAATAAAATAATTATATGTAATACATTAGATTCTTCTGATCAATGACCAATTAAAAACTTACAGGAAAATAAGTGGATTTTATTGGAAATTTTTTAATAAAATTAATAATTACCCTAATAAATGTTCATGAAGTTACAGCTTTGATATTTATGAATACTCCGAATTTTTCATTCACAGTCTAAAAATGACCTACTAATAAAATCTGTGAGAATTAAAGTGGAAAAAGAGAATAATTTACTAATCCTCTCCCCCTCACTTCACAAGCGGCTATCGAAGGCAAAATTATTTTTTCGACCATAAAGATGGGTTTGTGCCAGTATTAAGCATTTGTCCCTTCATTTAGAAGTTTTAATGACAGACTGATCCCTTGTATCAATGTGGCTTCGAGTCCATTTTCTTAAGCTTACGTCTCAGCAGGATTACAAATTAATTATTATTGACATTTGAAGAGTTGACCGCTAACGAGGATATAACAACTATAGGCGGCCGAACTGTGCTGGTTTTGAGGAATACCACTAAACAAAAACCATTTTGGAAAGAGGTGTAAACAAAAAGTAGGTCACGCTGGTGTTGTGTAAACTAAGCAGATTTCCCGTGATTCATTAAATATGTCTCAAAAAGAGAGTAAATGGTTAATTTGATTTTTTAAACCAGTATGGGCATAGAAGTGGAAAATTATTAAGCTTGGTTCGAGGAGGAATGTTATTGGTTGAGCTCAAGAACATATCTTCCTGGTTAAGTGCCTTTTGTAATATAATACAAGTATTATACAACAGAAAATTATAAAATTAAATTGTCTTCTTATTTTATTTTATAATATTTTTATAAATTTAGTTTTATAAACTCTTCTTTCCCTTTTTCAGCTTTTCTAGATGGAGGAAGTTATTTTTGAACCTTTTTTTGAAGACAGCCTCACCTCAGACTGCAGTGCTAT
>KZ811559.1:68412-82230 GCA_000696205.2 Oncopeltus fasciatus | reverse complement strand
TATATATATATATATATATATAGGTGTATTTAGAATATAATTGTGAACATCATATGATACGTATTGAACAGTATATACAAAATTGAAGGTTTTATGTGTCATCTTAGCATCCCTTTTGAGGGAATGTATATCCCATGGCGGACCTATAGCCTGTTATTACCATATTCTTTTCCGCCATCAGAAGAGGGCGCCTTTTCATATTCCACCAGCCTTGGAATTTCCTTATGGCTCGTTATTGATTCGCTCTCGGAAGATGCAAACCTTTCCTGGGAGATGTCTGCGCTTAACTTGTCTCGCAACTAAGAGTCCACGGATTCCTTCTCTCCCAACCGTTTCGTCCAATATGCACTGATGATTTACATCCAAGGGAGGAATTGGACTGACCGTTGAAGATTGAAATTGAAGAGGGTGTATCGGCTTTGGCGTAGTGTTGGTGGAATAACGCCAATTTCAGAATGGGCAGTGCCTTCACAGCCACACACACACACATATGTATTATATATATAACAGAAATAGAATATGTAAAAGTTAAGCATACTGGAAATTTATCACACCTACCTCATCATGAAGTCAAGAGTAGTATAGTCATAAAGTTATAGGAAAGGAAGAATAGTACATAGAGCAAAGTGCAGGGATGGAGAGGGTGGCAAGGGGTTGGAATACAAAGGGGTAGGAGGATTGGCAGAATATAGAGAAACTTTTGGCAGAATTATGGAATGTTTATGCCGCTGAACGTTGATGATATTTAAAAGGAGAGTTTTTTTGACCGTAGATATTATTATTAGATGATTTTAGGTGGGGTTCGGTCAAGGTAGGTCCAAAAGAAAAATACAAATTTTCGTTTCGGCTTACATTTTATTTTATTTTATTTTTATTTTTTTTTTAAATTCTCTTACATAGCTTTCTACATTCATACTTTTTATATCACTTTACATTATGGTAATTCTGTATTATATTATCGTCAATTATTATTGTATTCCCATGACATTGTATTTATACAGCCCTAAAGACGGCTTACAATGTAAGCCGAAACGTTGGCGGATAATCTTTTAAAAAAATACATTTTTTTAAATTTGTATTTTTTGTTTTGATCTATCTTGACCAAACCCCAACTAAAATCATCTAATAATGATGAAGATATTTGACTTTGTTGATAAAAATTGTTCTATTCCAGTTCTTTATCATAACTGTATGCCGATGTAAAAACTCTCTCTCTGTGAAACTCTAGAAATTGCTAAGTTTTGTAAAAATACATGTTTAAATATCCCTGCTACTATTATACATAAATATATTAAAAAAAATTTTGGGGGGGGGGATAGAGGGAGTCTAATTATGAGTTTTATTAAACATTACTTTTTTAAGTTAAAGATAAGAAATGACACAGTGGAGATTTAGTTCCTTCTTCTTGATGTGCTAGTTAAAGGAGATGGATCACCTTAGGGCTACAAGAGATGTCAAGAAAGAGGAAATGGTATGTTTGAATGATTCTATTTTAATAGAGGTTTAGAACTGCAGTGGTATGAACTTAATGCAATAATAAGGATTTGGGGGATTATTTCAGGATTAAGGATGAGTGAAAGTCATTGACATAACTTTTTTTTTAACGCATTGACTGCTATGACTCTGAGAGTTGGATGATTCTTGTAATCAAAATGTTTCATTATTGCAGTATTCCATTGTCTATATTCTTAACATTTTTTTTTTATAAAATTAAGAACATTGCGGGTGTTACTGTTGTTTAGTTGGAAAAAAGTTTTACATTTCCATTAGATTTTTTTTGTTGGGGTTTGGTCGAGGTAAATCCAAATAAAACTCATTCAAACATTTTCAAACATTTTCAACATTCTGAAAAACCATTATCCCTCTTTCAAAATAAACCTGACAAACATTTCTCAAAGTTCCAAAAGTTACTTATCCGCAATAATACCCTTACTTTTTTTTTCTTTTTCCTTTTATTGCCCCTTTTAAAGCAGGCCGCTCTACCTATGTACTTACCGCCTCTTACCCTCCCCCCTTCTACCACCTACGTTGTCCATCTCAAAAATGTTCTCACAGTTTCAAACACTACCTCTCAGTCATCAAAATTGGATCATGGTGACTCAACGTCCCCTCTCGCCTTCATAAATGGTAGGTGTTGTTAATTATATTTTTTTTTTTGGTAGTTTGTTTTTTGTATTTTGAAATTTTCCTACATAGTTTCCACATTCATACTTTAGATATTGCATTACATTTAATTATGGTTATTATATATATATTTTTTTTTTAGGCTGATTTTGAATTTAACCTGATCTTCAGATCAATGGAAAATTACGGACCCTTGTTATTAAGGAAAACAGTGTGAGCTAGTTCTGGTCTTGTTATGGTTGGTAACAACTGTTAAGACTGAAGTAGGGTTTGTTCTAAGACGTTTGTTTATTGTATATATAAATGGTATATAGATGGTGCACAAAATGAAAGTCATGTTTATCATAGTGTGGTAAATGGTTTGACTCGGCATAGATAGAATGCATATTGCTAGTTTTAAAAGCACCTATGCACAGTCAAAGATATTTATTAGAAGCTTGTCCTGAGCCATGGGTGTTTAAAAAAGGGTGGCAACCTGTAGATAGCCCCTCCCTCCAATGACCCTTAGTGGTTGCAAGGGAGGCTAACCCAGCAAAAAAAAAAAGAAAAAAAAAAAAAGATATTTATTATGTATTCGATTAATTTTCTTTAGAACCACATCGATTTCTGAGCCAAACCACAAACATGGCTGCCATAATCTGATTTCGGACATCGATTCTTAGATCTTTGATATCTCAAAGATATTAAAAAATATATGATGGGGTCAGTGTTGATCGGAATTAAATTGAAACGTAGAAAAAATGAAGCATTGAGTGGAACAAAAGGTTTGAAGATTTTTTTTTTAGCAGTATACTTCCTTAGAGGAGAGTAGGTGACCAGTGACACCACTCTCAAATTTTCAATTATTAAATAATATTTTCTCTATGCTCTCTGAATACATAGATGATAGAGGGACTATTTCTTTTTTATACAAATGCAAATTCTACAAATACAAATAAAAATAAGAACAAATACAAATTCTACAAAATACAAATTACAATAACAAAACATTAGGATAGAAAGCCGCTTGTAAAAAACAGCTGACATTAGAGCTTTCTGAATCACGTTGGATCGCAGTATTTATAAGTTAAAATAGTTGCCATGTTACAGGGAGATTATTTTCAGGCTGTGGTAATTATATGCACACTTATTTTACGTGACTGAACTTTTTAGTAGCAAAAGACATTTATAAATCTCTTCAAGTGTAACATTTCTACTTGCCGTAGGCTCAGGGGACAAGTGACAAAGAAAGCATACAATTACATGTTGGAGTACTCACGTGGACACCGCCAACTCCCATGACGTAGATGAGCTGGCCCATGAAAGTGGTTGCGAGCAGAGTCATCACTGAAGTGCCCATCATGTGTCTCAGATCGGAGAACAAGCTGCAACGCAAACACATCATCATCAGAGTTCAGGCATAACATGCCTTCAAAGACAAGTACAAATATGTGGCGGAGTGCGAACCAATACTTACATCTCATACTTAATGGAATTAAAAAGAAATAATATATTTTATTCATATTTTTCCAGGGTAATTCAGTTTTTTATCTAGTCACTAATAATCAGCAAATAATTGTTTTCTTATTTACAATTAATTATACTATATGGGTCCCTGGGACATATTAAAATATGTATTTTAATATATGTCTATTGGTGTCCCAAGTTTACTGTATTTGCTCTAATTATTAAGTTAAATTATGAATTATTGTAAATTTTGTTCGAATAGTTATATTATTCATAAATACTTTTGCCTGGATCATGTGGAAAAGTTGTTTTTGCTGCGTTTTCGCATATCCTGTAATGGCTTCTTCAGGGCTGAATGGAGAATTTTTTCCCTTCGCTTGATTTACGAAAGCTCGCGAAGAAACACCTTTCCGTTACTGTCAATTCAGAAATTATTAATTATCAATATTTCTTGAGACCGAGGATGTCAAGGTGAACAAGGTTATGTTATTTTAGGAAGGTTATTTAATATATTGTTTTATTAATGAAAAAAATTCTATTTCTTATTTGAATCCTGCAGGGGATTAACCAGAAAACCTATTTCTGGCTCTCTGTACGATTTCAATATATAATGAAATATGGAATTATGTGGAATGTTATATTTTTATTAAAATTTTTAATGTATTAATATTTAAAATATTGAAGACTACAACGGATAATTTTTGTAAACAAAAACTGAGGCAATAACAATGTTCTATGGAGGAAAATTAAAATCACATTAACGGAAACCATTGTTACAGTTTTCCTGGGCGTCTGAAAGCCCAAAATAATGATCACACATCATAATAACTTTTATACGTTTTTTGTGGGGTTTTGTCAGGATTCTCTGGAGTTATCAGGCGGAGTAATGAGAGACAGTTATAGTTGCTGCGTTGTCTGAATCCTCCGCGGCCATCTTGTTTACGCGGCGGACACAAAAGGGTATAGACACAGCATATCGACTGTTATTTTCATTTTAAGCCGGGGCTGGAACGAACTCCAACCTCACGTCCGCTACGAACAAAGCCCAGAGCTTCCATTCAGGCGAATATGAATTGAGATCCCTCGTCAAAACAACTTTTTTTTTTTCCCCCGGCGTTTTCCCCCTTGGCCAATGAGCTTACAGTCAAAACACCGCTCGGAATAGATATAAATTTCGGAATTGATTTTCTACCGTTTTCTTACTGTTTCCAGACTTCATTCCGTCCTGTTGACTGTAAAAGGAAAACAGATCCTGAAAAAAAGAACCGATGTCGGTTGATAAGCTACGAAAAAATTATGTCACGCATTAGCTGAGGGAACTAAGCGAATTCTTTAGTATCCTGATTATTAAAATTTTGAATTTGAACTTTGAGAGTGATATAATATTTTCTATAAGTCCAACAACAGTTGTTGTGACATTGTAAATTCGAAGCTGCGTAAACTATGCTGACTTCCAATATTTACACGAGGATATAAAATCCACAATAACAACCTGAAAACTCAAAAGGACAATAAAGGTAAAACCTAATTTCGCTAAAAATTGTATTACCGCCAGGGGAGGGGGAAGTTTACAACTCCAAAAAGAGCTTAATCTCGTGAGGGCAAAGGAAGTAAAACAACTCGCGTTGATCGGAATATAGAATTGCGGAAGATAGTATAGCCTAGTCGTCAACAAACAGAGAGTACTTGGGTAGGTAGGGATGCCAGCAGTGTACAAGTTAAATAGGATAGGTCCAAGCACACTACCCAGAGGAACTCTCGCTTCCACTTGGTATAAATAGGAGTACAGAAACGGTCGAAAAAGTAAGACTTTAGGATTAGGTAAGTGTTACTAGGGAATACGAATTAGAGTTTTGCTACTGTGTCTGACTCTATCGAATGCTTGAGAAACATCCAAAAAAGCACCTTGGCAGTACTCTTTCAAGGGAAGAGGAAACGTAATGTAGACATAAATTACTAGCAGGACAGTGGGATGCTTACGACGGAAGCCAAACTGAGGATTTAGGAGGTTATTGAAAAGTTCTATGGAAGGTATCATTCTTTTTTACAGTATTTTTTCGAAAACCTTTGAAAGTGTAGGAAGGAGACTTAAAGGACGACAGGATGAGGGGTAATGTGGTGGTTTTCCAGTTTTGGAAAGTAGTATTATGTCGGAATATTTCCAGAGGAGTGGGAAGTGTGTAGTTCGGAGTATAAAACTATGGATGTAGGTAAGGAATACAATTGCCTTCTTGGGAAGATTACGGAGAATTTGACCGGTGACTAAATCATATCCGGGTGATTTGTGCTTGGGCAGACGAGAGGTTATATACTTGACTTCGGAAGGTGTAACTGCCTTGAGTAGTAAAGACATAGGTAATGGCGTGACCAAAGACTCTTCAAATGGGGAGCAGAAGAAGTGTACGGTAAGATGAAAATTTATTATTTTTATATATTTTGTTTTTTTGTATTTTTTTCGTTTTTTATCTGTTCTACGAACGAGTTAGTAACTTTAAATAGGTAATATCTAAATTTTCTTTAATTTATGTTATTGAATTTTTATCAAAAACACTCGTTAAGGAAGGATTTTGATCTATATTTTTCGAATATAACTTTAACAGATTGCTTCTCCCAGTTTGCCGTCCCGTACTAAATAGAGTAAGACGTTTTTAACGCAGCAACATAAGAAAAATCTGTTTTGCTTACGCAGCCTCTGGGAAACATATATTTTTTTTTTTAAGTTATGCTTTGTGTTTAGTTGCAGACGTTTTTATATCAGTGACAAGCTCGAGTAATTGATATTCTAACAATATTATGTTGTGTTGCTCGACCTATATTTTTTGTGAAAGTCTTTCGAACTGCTATGGACTTCCTCACCACTTTTAGAATGCCTTCAATATCTGTGAGTATCTTGATATCTCGACAAGATTAGGCCGTCGGTTTAGGTGCCTTCACTGTTACTGAGAATGAAGAGATATTGCCATTGGTTTGGAAATAAAATCAATACCCAAGCAGCTTTCTCTCCACAGTTTTATTATAAATAAAATGAGTTGAAAGATATATTTTCTGTGACATTGATGAATGGATTGGAGAATACAGTTACCAGAATTCTTTCCATTATTTCCGTCATATTCTACCCTCTACAGGCTCCATTTTCTTCCCAAATCCTACAGGAGAGAGAAGCCCTTACGGGCAGAGGGCTCGAATTTCACCGTAGTAGCAAACTTTTCTTGTTCTGGAAAATGGTATACGTGCTATCAGAGCAGACCTGCTCAGGTTCGGAAAACTTCACACACTCATTGTTGTATGAGCTTCTTCTCAATTATGATGTGACGGTTCTTACGATAGCCCTAATGAAGTGCTCGTCAAAAAAAGGGAGAACTTGGCTAATTCTACTAATGTGAAAAATACAAATCAATGACCAATAAATTTATTGATAATAAATACGTATTTAATTGTAAACACTTAATTTTTTACAACAGACATTAGGAGCTGGGTTATCAAAGCAGATTTCCCTTGTCTTATTTAAAATGTATATAAATAATCTAAAGGGTTATTATGACTACCAATGAATATAGAACTATCATACCTTCTATTATCCGTCTTCGTTGGTTTCTGCAAACCATCTTCTGTTGGCGAGCGCTTTCGGACATTGTCCATCTTCATGACCGAATACTTGTGTTCACTGTCACTGTCTGTATACAAACGCAGTTGAATACAGACAGTGACAGTGAACACATGTATTCGGCCACGAGGATAGACAATGTCCGAAAGCGCTCGCCAACAGAAGATGGTTGGAAGAAATCAATGGAGACGGATAATAGAAGGTATGGCAGTAAAATGTATATATTCAAAATTTAATGGCTATAAAATTTTCATTCTCAATCAAATAAGAAAATTAATATTAAAAGTTTACTAGACTGTCATGAAAGGGAAAATTAGCAAATCGTGCTCAGCACTATATATATATATNGTAAAAAAAAAAAAAAACAACATAAAAATGATTTTACACAAAAAAATTTGACTCGTAATTAATATATTGCAATACCAATATATTGCTTTTAGCATATTTCACATGAAAATTCAAGCTATTCACTTTCGTGAAAAATTTGACTCGTCTTTTTAAAAATGTCAACGGATCTATATATATATATTATTTATTGCACGGTTTTTGCAAGTATAGTGGAAGATAAATCGTATTACACCCTACATAAGGTGTCGTATTACAAAAAATGAGGGAGTTTATGAACATTTGCCTCCTTTAGGCCCCTAATGCGAGGATATAAAATTCAATGGTAACTTCATGACTACAATTTGTGTGCCTTAAAGAGTCTTTTGTATTCACAACCGTTCCTTACTTTGTGTGCAGACATTTTTGGGGGGGATTTTCTTTTGACAGTTCCAAAATTTGTTACCAGGCAGCCCGAACGATATTCGACCAACAATTTAATCAAAACTAAAAAGCATAACATAACCACACTTCGTATGAACGCTCTTTATATTTAAGAATAAGCGCTATATTTAATTTTAAGCATCCTTAGCTTTAATTTTAATGCAGCTTGAGTGTGAAATGTGAATCAATTTACCGGCAAAGAAATTTACACATACAATCGAAAATATAGGATATAGTGTAGCTGTTATTTATCGATGAATTTGAAAGAACTATAAAATTAAGAGCCAGTAAGGAATTCAAATAACTCTTTTAACTTTTAACATGATAAAAATGTTACTTAGAATTGACTTTTAGTTTGGAAAATATGTGCACAAGATAAATAATAAGAAAAGATAAGATTAAATTCCATGGGCCACACAATTTTTAAACCTTCCCACAAAAGATAATTGTTATCTATCATTAAAATCTGTTCTTTTTTTTTTCTAATTTTGTGTGAGATATACTGCAAAAGGAATAAGGAGGGATGAAGACTGCAATATTTCAACATTTCTTTGATTCGTAGTCTGAAATAATATATTCTTAAATTAAAATATTATTAATGAAATAAAATATAAATTAAAATATTATTAATGAAATAAAATATTGAAATAATAGCACAGGATTAACCTAATATATGAAATTCGAAGGAGTTTTGTTAATTCCCAAAATGAAGAAGAGGACTTCAAATGAATCTGATACAATGTCCTCATGTTACGAAATAAATGAAGTGACTTCGAGGTTGTTACATTCTCAGCTTACTTATATATTTATACATTCTCCTCAGGCAGAAGTCCCTAATCAGCTGGGAAAAATTTTCCATTTTCCAATGTTACAAAACAACGTGTAATCCTTAACAACGCATAAAACAGATGAGAATTACTAATGCACGATCTAGTTATACCTAAATAGTTTATTGTACTGATTATATTTTTAACAAAGGATTCTGTCTCCCAATCAAGTAAGAAAAAAAAGTATCAACTAATTAAAATTTATTTGGGAAAATGAAAACTGTTCCTTCAGTCCAAATCCTAGTAGCGGGGAAGGGATACATAAACCTACTTAAGGGCAATGGCAAGATGGCGTTCGTGACCTCCTTGTACTTCCCCATTACTCCTACTATAACTTTTAGTTAAATAGTTTCTCTCCCCGCCTATATTTCCTACCGAAGAGTCTCGTGTTACCGTCTAGGTAGGGAGGGGTGGCGGCAATCATTATTACAAAATTGTAAATTATTGCAGCTTCAAATGAGATTCAATATTTACATAACATTAACACAACAGCACAGATACATCATGTGTTTTACCCTAATACATATTTACTAAAAATTTACTGAATGAATCTTCTACTTATACATCATCCTAAAATAAAATAAAGCCAATTAGCGCTAAATAGCCATTAAGGATTGATGGAAAAGGAGAACTCCTCCAAGAAGAGAAGGAGGCGCCCAAGACTTAGGGCTCGGCCGTGGGTTGGCCTTTAAGGAAAGTCAAGTGTAAGTTCCTTAAAATAGTTCCGATACATTTAGGAAGCTCTTCAAGCCTTTAAGTGGTATCAAAGGAACGAAGGAAAAAAAAAGAAGTAAAATAAAAGATGATAGTGGAGTTAAGTCAGTTTGACAAATAACCCGATGGAACAGTGAAGAATCATTAGAAGATATTAAAGCATCCCTTGTTCCTGCGGGAAATCTAATATTGGATAAACTGGCTGAACGATAGACTTAAGGAACCTATTTCTGAAATGTGACTTAGCCGGACAGAAAAGTCGGCATGAACAGAACGTTTCGTAGGCACCACTAAACAGATCTAGTTCGAGAATGCGTCAGAAATCACGAAGAACCCAAATAACGAGAGATATACTTCAAGTGAAAACTGAAAACCAGCATAATCAGTCAGGAAAATCAATACAGCTACCAGTGATAACAGGAGCCAGACACTTCCGGGGGTAACCTGATAAGAGCCAACCAATGGAAAAGCAGACATAGACAGAGATCCAATCCTAGACAGGTAGATCAGCCCCACGGACCTGATTTCGTTCTCATTCTCCATTCTGCTCTGAAGAAGCCACCATGAGTGAAAACTTTTGATTAAAACAACTTTTTAACAAAGAAGAAGGAACTATGACTATTACAAATTATATATTGTTTTGTTTTTTCTATATTACTAGAAAATTGATTTTTTAATGGCCAGAAAGGACTGTAAGAACAATAATTTCAGTCTCTAAGTTCGTCATATCGAGCTTTTTCTTTCTTGGTTATTCTTTGAGATTCATTTAAATTATATATTCAATCTCTTTTTATTAATTGGATTATTTATTTATTTATATCGTCCGTTTTCTTCAGAAGAGCTCAATTTTATACTTAATCTTGAGACGTGATTTTGGCAATATTTGTGCACTATAATAATTGTTTGTAATTAAATAAGTTTAATTGTTACAGTAAGAATATTGTTTATATTATCGTATGTAAAACCGTAAGTATATATGTCTATACAACGAAGTAAAATCTACCTTGCTTTTGAAAAGAAAACAACTGTGACAGTTCAAATTAAAAAAGTATTTCAATATAATAATAAAAAAACGAAAACAATAAGCTAAGATTTTTAACAGAATAAATAAAATAGAAATATTGTAAAGGAAAAAAAAACCACCGCAAAAAAATACGAAAAATGAAGCAACAGTCTAAACGGTAAAAAAAAAAAAAAAACAACATAAAAATGATTTTACACAAAAAAATTTGACTCGTAATTAATATATTGCAATACCAATATATTGCTTTTAGCATATTTCACATGAAAATTCAAGCTATTCACTTTCGTGAAAAATTTGACTCGTCTTTTTAAAAATGTCAACGGATCTACACCAATCCTATATACGAGAAGCTAATAATATGATCCATATATATAAATCCGTTATTGGTCTGGCGTCCGTAATCTTGAAAATAATGAAAACAAATTCGCTATTTAAGCCTTTTACTTATTTATTTTTTTAATACTATTATAAGTTTGAAGTGAATGAGTGATCTTACTACTCTAAATCTATAAGATCTTACTTCTTACCTTTTGGTTTTAATTCTTTAATTTGATTTAACATAAAACCTTTGACACCCTTTGAGAAATAACTCTTTGGACATGATCTCAAGCAGTTAAATCATTTTAGAGGGCGCTCGACGTATAATTAATTATTAATTCACATAAATAAAGGAATTATGTAGTTTAAATATTTCTTTTTTGAAGTATACTTAAATTTATCTTAATATAATTAAGAAGGTCCTTTATTCCTTCACCCTGATGGCAGCATTTAACGTTGTCATTTGCGTTAGACTCCTATTTAACTGTCATAATACGACAATACATTTATATTATATAGTTTAATAATTAAAAGAAACTAACGGTGTTCAGAGACTTGGCGTTACTTTGATCAAATAATTTATTTGTACTAATAATAATTTTTTTCTTCCCTGAATGCTAGAAATACAAGCTGTTCAGTGCTTAATTATAATAAATTGCAGCATATAAAGTGGCAGTGCGTTGGAGGGGTACTTGAAATAATTAATTGACTGCCATTACTTAAGAAGAAAGAAAAAATTCGCATAAAAAAATCCTTCCCAAGGGGAAACTGTATACCTCTTGAATAGATTTTTTGTATTTCTTTGTTATTACTTACTATTGAATGGAAATTAATTAAGAGCTATTTTATCTCTGCAAAAACAATATATTAAAAAAAAATNTATTTTTAAAATTAAAAATATTATCTTACACAATAATAATAATAATAGAACATTTAATTATACCTTCTTTTTTAGTTTCGTTTTGCTTACTTTTGTATTACACATGGAGAAAGATATTTTTGACTTCAGATACCTACCAATAAGCTATTCTCGTCTGAAAATACGTTCAATAATATATTGACGTTTAAACTGAAAAAAAAAAAACAAAAAAAAATGTCACACAGAAGTCACATAAATAAAATAGGCGTAACATAAAGCGAGATATACGTATAAGACAGTTCACGACTTATTCAATCTTATAAGTTAATTTTTATATATCTTCCTTAAAACATATATTTTGAAAAAATTATATAAAAACCTTAACGTTACAAATACATTAAACTTTAGATGTAACACTATGTGCAACACTACTTCGAAGGTTTCTCAGTCTGCTTGTACGTCCTTGCACTAATTATTGAAGAATTAGATGCAAAATTTCTTAAACTCTACTATAAAAGGAGTGATCAAGATAAAATCCCAATTTAAAGTTCAGTTCCATTTTATTCATATGATTATTAAGTAATATTTTTAATATTCATATTGCGGGGGAAAAAAACTTCCTTGAAATTATGAAATGTAACAATTTTTCTTTACCATTCTCAAATTCCGTTCGTTACCTTCGGTTCCATCTTGACTCACGACTTACATGGGGCGAACACACTAAAATTAAAGGACAAGAACACAATCGGCGGTATGGACTTCTATAAGAAATCCAATCTTACGATAGAGAACAAACTGACGCCCTACAAAACCTTATTACGACCAATCTGGACTTACGGAGTAGAAATCTGGGGTGCCGCCAAGACTTCCAATATCCAAAGAATCCAGTCCTTTCAATCCAAAACCCTCCGAATAATCGCAAATGCTCCCTGTTTTTATTGCTCACGATTTTAATATCCCTTTTGTTCAGGATCTCATTTCTTCCTGCTTCTGCCCCCCTCACAGTAAACTGCCATTCCATTTTTATTCTAATCAAATTACAAACATTTTTTTTTATTTGACAGAATGTAATAAATAAATAAAAGTTAAAAAAAGAAAGTTTAAATGATTGAAGTCTATTCTTCTTTATTATCCAACCAATGAGAAGACTTTTCATTATTTTATTTCCTTGGATTTACGATTAATAACGGTTAAGGTTATCTTGAGTGGCATACTTTCCCCCATAAATCCTTAATCTTAAAGAGAACCAGTAAAAGTTTATTTGTTTTTCATTTTTGTTGGATTATAAACTTATTTGTTTAACAAGTTTATCTATTTCTTGAAAAGAAATAGCATTAAGTAGAAGTACTGAAGAATTTTACAGCATAAGTACTCAGCATATAAGGCCTGGAGTAGAGGGAGAACATCCCCCTTGTAGATTGTTGTTGAGAGAGGCCACGGAGAGATATTCAACCCTTCCCCACCCCCACCCACCCCTAGGCTGTCCGGGGGATGAAACTTTCAAGGAACTGTACTCTGTCCTTTTATTACCCTTTTCGTCCTTCCTCTTCCTGCTGTCCACACACCTTCCTCGTTATTCCTCGTGCCTCTGTCTTCCCAGGCTCTCCACATTCAGGTTTCCTTCTACCTGACCATTCTGCCTCTCTCCAATGCGCTATAACCCCCCCCTACTAGATCTATTGATAGGATCAATATAATCTGACCTCTACAATTCTTCTACTAACCATTCAAAATGATTGAAGGGGAATTAATTTCCGGAATAAATAAAAAAAATCTGTTACACTTCGCTGGGTGATAATGGTATTTATTATGTCCCATCCTCGGAGCCCAGGAATCTTTAACATGAGAGTCTAGTAATGGACTTAATCAGTTTTGCACAAAAAAGCAGAACCCTGCAGTATCTGAGTTAGTGCCAAGTTCGAGTCTATGTTCGGAATCCATCATTTCATTAAAGAAACAGTATTTAATATTTGGGATAGAGTAGTGGTGTAACCAGTGATCAGTACACACCTGTATATAGCGCTCCGTCTTTCCAACTATAACATACGAGTTGTGGGAAGAACTGAGATCTCAAACTCTACATACATTTGTAGTGAAGTGTCAGTGACATGTGAGTGCAGTTTCAGCTCGAATC
>KZ811559.1:53639-63905 GCA_000696205.2 Oncopeltus fasciatus | reverse complement strand
GTTTATATATATATATATATATATATATATATATATGTGTGTGTGTGTACACAAACACACGCATTGTAGTGTCTGGAATTTTTAAAATAATTTATTGAAAGTGACCTAAAAAGTGACATTTAATTTATTTATTGCACATATGTATATATTTATTTACTATGCCATCCAATTGAAAAATGCTTCATTATAAATTGAGTAATAAATAAAGATTTTTATATAAAAAAAATTAAAGAATGAAATTATTAGGTAATTGAAGTTTGTAATATTTATAATTTTGGTTTTCCTCAAAGGATGAGCCCTGCATACTTGACCTATTTCAGCAATTAACCGACACTAAATTTAGTTTCATTGTATTCAAAATTCCTGACGCAAGAGCACTAACTGGGCAAACATACACAAACGTGTATGCAGACTATATTTCAGCTATTTCCTAGTAATGTTATGTCATAATTTCCTTACAACTGAAATATGCCAATGTGGTTCATTTTATGCACTATAAAATCGGAGAATTCCTTCTTTATTTTTTTTTCCGCTTTCAAACTGCATCATGAATTTATATCTGCTTGGATTTTCCTGTTAGCGGGAGTTCGTAGAAAACATATGAGACCCTCCAAAAAGAAGACAACAAAATGCGAGGTCAGTTACAGCTGTGGTCTCTTCAATATTCCATCGGACAGATCGACAGATGGCGGAAATTGCTTGCTCCGGACGTACGCCACACCCCTGACCTCTAGTGCTTATTTCGTGCTTTATTCGCTCCTGGCAAAGTATGTCCGTACTTTGCGTATTACCTATTTGTAGAAAGGTTCATGGCAGACACTTTACTAATATCCCGTGACATATGTTCCAAGTGAAAATGAATGCAATCATTTATTTGAATCGTACAGGGAGCTAGAAAAATATCTTACCACCTCAGCTAGCAATCGAAACCGGGTCTCACTCTTGCCGGGCGGGAAGGCTACCAATTGCACAATAGCAAGTGGGAGACCCGGGTTCGATTCCTGGCTGGGGCAGTAAGACTTTTATTCTGGCTACATTTACGATTCATATAGATAATTAAGTATGAGATTACTTTACCCCAATTGTCATGATATGAATGCAATCAATTTCCCAACAAGAAACGTTAGAAATTATTCGATAAACTGTATCTTTTGATTGATATACTATTTAATTGACTAATAAGTCTTGCTTGGAAAAGCATGAAATTAAATAGTATATAAGATAAAACGTCTTAAAATCAATTTCTGGTTGATCAATACATGGCACCAATTTATATAACCTTTATTTATATATTAAATTCTGTTAAAAATAAATAAAAACATTTTGTAATTTGGTAATAATGTATAATAGAAAATAAATGACATTAATGAAAGTCACATGAGGTGAAGAGGTGACCAGTGTCACCACTCTCAAATTATTTACAGACTATGCCCCAAGAGGTCGCGGGGCCATCTTCGTTTGTGTCAACGGGGAGGGTTGCAGGGGTTGGAGTTGGAAGACAAGGTCTGTCTCAGTGGATTAGGATGGAATGGCAGTTTACTATGGAAAAGGCTGAAGCGGGAAGAAATGAGGTCTCGAACAAAAGGGATATTAAAATCGTGGTGAAGAGAGGAATTGGATACGTAATAGGGAGCATTTTCGATTGTTCGGAGGGATTTGGATTGAAAGGACTGGATTCGTTGGGCGTTGGAGGGCTTGGCAGCACCCCAGATTTATACTCCGTAAGTCCAGATTGGTCGTAATAAGGTTTTGTAGAGCGTCAGTTTGTTTTCAATCATAAGATTAGAGTTCTTGTTCATGAGTCTATATAGAAGTCCATATCGCCGATTTAGCACCAACTAAAAATTATGTTTTTATTAGTAGATAACGCGATGCTTCAGATAAATCCACTTTCTCTTTTACGCTTTTCCAAATATCCTCAAACTACTTCATTCCCACTTCTAATTCACTTTCTTATCTCGAAAATGTAAAAACAGTTTTTCCTTTATTGCCTTGAATATGTAAATTATACTAATTAAAATAAATTTTAACATCAATATATGTATTTTTTTATGTCATGTTTATCTTTAAAATGAGATTATTAAAACTTCGATGTATCATATCACAGCTGAAATAACTCTTGATAATATAATAAAAAGTAGTTGTGGAAAAGGCGAAAAACTATTTGTACAATATAATTAATTCACTTCACTTTTTGAGACTTCTGAGGAAATTTGTACTCCATTATAAGTGGATATTTATTTATTATTTATGTATTTATTTATTTATGTATTTATATACTTATTTATTTATGTATATTTGTATATAATAAGAAAATTATTCAAATATCTGCGTTCTATGCATCTATTATTTTTGTTTAATTTCTCTAATGTGTACAATATTAATTGAGGTTCAGTTATAAAGAAATTTTAATAAGAAAAGAATAACAATAATCTTTAATGCCAACGTTTCAACTCAAGCCTCAAATATAACCTTCAACAATTGACATATCCACAAGTTCAATAATAAAGTCTGTAAGACAGTTTCGGCAATATAATTTGAAATGTAATTAAATAGAATACCACTTAATATAAAATTATATATTGTATTCTGTACATCAATACCCACTGCATAGTAATATGATATGTACACATATTTTCGACACATAAAAGAGGATATTGCTACCTTTCAGCTTCGATGTCAATGAATATCACTCCAAGGAAATCCCGGAACCATTTCAATTAAGGTAACAGGGAGAAATTAGAGTTGTAAGTCTGGGTTTTTAGATTTGAATGATCAGAACCAGGAACTTATCAGTTTTGGATAAGGTATTTTACAATCGCGATGTCTGGATCATTCTGGAGGTTATGATTAAAAATATGTAGCGTTTTCTATAGATAAAAAGAGCTCGGGGATTAAAAAGATACTGAATATTTTGGCAGAATACCACATTTTTTTTATTACCTTCTGTTAAATTAAAACATTTTGTAATTTGATCACCACAATGAATTAGAGAAAAAAAATGACATACAATATAAATCACATGAGGAGAGAAGATGACCAATGACACCACTCTCAATTTATTTACAGATTATGTCCCCAGGAGGTCACGGGGCCATCTTCGTTTTAGTCGTCGGGGTGGGTCATAGGGGTTGGAGTCTACAGTGGAGGAGCGTGAAGCGAGTGGAGATGAAGTCTTGGACGAATGGGATATTATAATCTTGATGTAGGGTAGAGTTCGAGACGTAGTATGGAGCATTTGCAATAACTCTTAGGATTTTGGATTGGAAGGATTGAATACGTTGGATGTTGGAAGGCTTAGCGGCACCCCAGAGTTCTGAACCGTATGTCCAGATCGGTCGTATTAGTGTTTTATATAGAGTCAGTTTATTCTCTGTTGTGAGCTGTGAACGCCTGTTTATTAGTCTGTATAAGAGTCCGTAACCACATTTTTATAGCATGAGTCCAGATTGGTTTCATGCATAGTACGTTCGTTTTAGTAAAGAATGTTTAACGTCCTTACTTTCTGTTTGGATTATTTGTTTTATGCATCTCATGTTCTGTCCAGGTTAGCCAAGAGCCCAGGTAGATGTCGCGAACGGAATTGGAGGTAGGAAATAATGAAGGTAGGTATATTCTTTATGTCAACATTTCACGGGAAGTTAATACCACTAGCGATTACTTTACATATTATACATACCAGGAGGAGGATAGCTTGTACAGATTGGGAACGTACATCGGCAAAGTATAGGATGTATAAAGTTGGGCCAGTCACACAATCCTGCGTGCACACCAGAATTGCCTGATCTTTGAGGAAGTATTCAGTTATATGGAACCGAAGGACTATGCAAAGGTGTTAAGAAAGAATCGGGAACTATAAAATTAGTATGCTTTAATTTATTATAGTAATCGAACCAAAGACAATGATCTAAGTCTACATAGGTTGACCTTTCAAGAGTTGAAATTTTTAATTTCCTTGTATGTATTTAAATTAAATTTAGATTCAGATAAACCGTAGTCTCAAATATAACTTTACCAACTAAAGTCAAATGAAAATTATGAAAATAAATTATTTGATTATAGTCGGCGTGAAATAACTTGACACCTAGGAGAAGTGGGTGGGGATATAAAGGGTGACAAATCCCCTCTCCTTTACCTGCAGCCCCTAAACCCGGGTGAGGAAGCATTGCTCCTCCCTCATTGGCTCTGGTCTGACACGCCTCCATATAGATGGATATAGAGAAGTACCCTTATTCTATAGAGAAGAACCAAACCTTTTCGTGCAGATTATAACGATTCACTAGTTTTCATTAATTCCTTACTCATTGCTATAGTTGCCACCTCTCTATATAGTATAATTCCCACCACTTATTACACTAATTTATAAGAATTGTTGTTTTGCCCGCCATCCTTTTTCTATGAGAAGAATCAGCTATATGAGTGTGTGTTTATGTAAGTCCCACAATGCCCCTTTTTTGTCCACAATATTTGATTTTTCAAAAAGAAAAATGGGATTAAATTCTTCATACACTGAACGATTAATTTTACTGATAAAAACATTAATTTTTAGAGAAGATACTTGAATGCAATCTCAAGAACAATCCTATAGTTTATAAGTTATGAAATATTAAAATACAAATAATGAAACTAATTGTGGTATGTAATCCCACGTTCAATTTTACACAAAAAAATGCGAAGGGTCACAGAAAAAAAAAAAAAAAAGAAAGAAATATCGGAAAAAACGGAAGTCTAACAAATAGCCGACAATGTTAGCTCCTTCCAGCATAAGACACTATATACGTCTTACTTGGGGGTTTGAGTGAGGGGAGCTGGGGAGATTATCTAGCCTGCCTTGGTTGTGTAGAGGTCAGCATACTTGCCCGTAGGAAAGTAAGAAACCCGGGTTCGATTCCCGGCTGAGGTAGTAATTTTTTTTTCTAGCTCTCTTTTCATTTCTTATATTAAAATACAAAGTGTTTCTTAACACTTCGATATACGATACATATCTCAAATTACACAGTTAAAATGAAAATTCTTAATGCAGTTATTTAATTGAGGGTTATAAGCCTATCATCCTATACCAATTGTTTTATTTTTTTTTCATTTATAATTATCTCACAAAAAATCAAATCATACAAAAAATCATGAAATTTAAAAATTTATTTACTGCTTAGTGGAAACTTTCCTTCAACATCCAGATAATATTTGTCTATTGAATTTTAACACAAAGCCCAAAACATTAATTTATTTAAAACTATTTACAGCTAATGAGCCAAACTAGCTATTAGGAGATTATTAGTTCTAAATTGTGACAGAATACACAAACGACCCATTTTTATTTGTATCAAAAAGAATATTTACCACTACTGTTAAAAGTTATATTAAAATAGTTTTTAGTTTATGGGCATAAACGTTAATTAAAACCACAACGAGAAAAATCATTAATGTTATAAATTAAATATAACTTTTTATAATGCAAATTATACAATACAAAAAAATTATTTTAAGGTGGCTATAGCTTTTGCGGAATAATTTGGAATGTTCATCTTAACATATTTTTTAATATTATGAAGCCTTATCTTAATAGTTTATTTCCTTTATTTAAAGTTTAGCTATCATAACTATAAACTAACCTCAAAAATAAATTAAAATAAATTTTGACTGTAACAGTTCGTCATTGGCAAAAGAAAAGATTTAAGTAATCCAAAATTATTTTTTAAACTTAATAATTTAAGTAATTCATGAGAGGGAACAGAATAAAAAAATTTATCCGTCCCCGCCAGGAATCGAACCTGGATCTCTTGCTATCCGGGCCTAGCGTGCTGACCTTTACACCACAAGGACAGGCTAGATATCTCACTCTATTCCCTCTTCATTAGCGAGAGCCTAACTTACGAGAAAGACGAGAAATTCGTCTTAAACTCGAAGTAGCTGACATTGTCATGCATTTTGTCGGCTCTCGTCATTTATTATTTATTTATCAATAAAAATATTTAAAAATTAATAAATTTAATTTTTATACTAATTTAAGTATGTGACAATAAGAATTGCTTTAGACAATAATGTAAAGCAATGTTGTGTATGAATAAGAAACTTATGAGAATATTCATACTTTCCCCTACCCAGTTGAAATAACCTTAGACATATGTTGACGGTGGAATGAGGTAAGCTGTTCGAGAATCCCTCTACTGTAAGCAGAGGTCCTTAGCCTAGTGATCGTCAGGTAGACACTTAAGGACGGGAAGCCATCACTCGGAGAGACTTTGAGTGACGTAGCTCAACCCCGTCGGCGATGACCCTAATGGAAGCCATTTAACTAAGAGTGATGGGAAATCGTTTTCTTTTTGAAAGAATTAGGTTAACTTTTAGGTTGCTAATATTTACTGTAGATAAAACTTTAAAAGATATAACAATTTTTAGTGCAAGGGAAAATAATAAAAAATCTAACTTTCCCAGCCAGGACTCAATCCTGGATCTCCTGCTATCCGGGTCGGTGCATTTACCAATTATGCTACCGGGACCAGTCTGATAAGTTATTAAATTCCCCGCACATAAGTTATTAAATGCACCGGCCTGGATATCATGAGATCCAGGTTCGAGTCCTGGCTGGGACAGTTAGATTTTTTATTCTGTTCCTTTGCACTAAAAATTGTTAAAATTTACGTGGGATTGTATACCACAAAATAAATAATATTTATAAAATTTAAAAGATATAGATGCAAAGGAGCCAGAAAACAAAATCTTACTATCTCAGCCGGGGCTCGAACCCAGATCTCCTGCTTTCCGGGCAAGCATGTTACCTTTACACCACCGAGGCCAGCCAGATAATTCACTCGACTTCTGTGGTGTAAAGGTAGTCATTTTCCATGCCCGGAAAGCAGGAGATCCGGGTTCCAGTCCCTGCTGAAGTTGTAAGATTTTTTTCTGGCTCCCTTGCATTTATTGTATAAAATTTATGTGAGACTAAATACCACAACTAATAAAGTATTTAGATGTTAATAAAGTTTGATCACGTCTTTGGGTAAGCTTTGTTTCAAAACAAATATCTATAATAAATGTACAGTAAGTAAATTAGAACAACTTTATTCAACAAGACAATTTATAATTTACCATCAAACAGTAGAATACATTAAGAAATGCCTTCGTTATTGGATTTTTAAGAAAGATTTTTGAAACGAAAAAATTTACTTCAGGTTGAATTTTACATGAATACTTGTTAATTAGGGTAGTTGATGCCTAAATACATGTATAACAATACAGGAAGCAATAAAATAATTACTCTTAGATATAGAGGTAGGATGATATTTAATCATTTGTTAGATATTTCAAAAATGAAATTAGTTTTATTTATACTATGTTTGGTATAGTTATATTTATAAATTAGTTTCAGCCATATCACACCTTAAATAATTTATCCTAGCTTTATTTTAAGGAAATAGTGCTGGGTAAAACCTGACATACATTATTGTAAGTGAATTTTTTCGACATTAGAGAATTAAAGTAAGAGGCTTATTAAGGAATATAAAATTTTCCTGCTGAGAAAATATATAAGAATTTGAAGATTATTTCTTGTACTGATTTATATCCCACCCCATCAGATACAAGACATAACTCCTTTAAGTCCATCGTTTAAATTAACTACACAATTCTAGCCGGCACTAGGTCGCGTAGAAGGAGAAAATTACTTTTTTCCCTAGAATTAAAGTGCTTTTTTTTGTACACTATATTTATGGCCCAATTTCAAGGTTATCATATATAGTTCATTATATTTCAATTATTAATAAATATTAAAATAATAAAAATAATGACTTTAGTTGTGGTATTTAATCTCACGCTAAATTTTATACAAGGGAGTTAGAATAAAAAAATCTTACTAGCTCAGCCGGGACTCAAACCCCCAAGTAAGACAAATATATCGTCTTATGCTTGAGGGTGCCAACATCGGCTATTTGTTAGACTCTCGTTTTTTTTTCTTGTATTTATTTCTTAAATAATGAAATTAGTTGTGGTATTTAATCCGACTCTAAATTTTATACAAGAAATGCAAGAGAATTTCCCTCAGTCGGGACTCGAACCCTGGGTCTCCTGCTTTCTGGGCAGTTATGCTAACCATTACACCACCCAGGCTAGCTAGATAATTTCTCCTAGTTCCAGCACTTTACTCCGAGTCTAAACCCCTGAGTAAGACGAATATATCGTCTTATGCTTGAGGGTGCTAAAATTGTCGGCTATTTGTTAGAGTCTCGTTTTTTTCTGTATTTCTTTTTTAAATGATGACTTTAGTAGTGGTATTTAATCCGACTATAAATTCTATACAAGAAATGCAAGAGAATTAGATATCTTACTTCCTCAGTCAGGACTCGAACCCTGGGTCTCCTGCTTTCCGGGCAGTTATGCTAACCATTACACCCAGGCTAGCTAGATAATTTCTCCTAGTCCCCGTACTTTACTCCGAGTCTAAACACCTGAGTAAGACAAATATATCGTCTTATTCACTAATAACGTTTTAGAAGTTTTAATACAAATATAATTAAGACCTTGTAGTTTTTTTGTTTTATTGTATTAAAAAAATCATAGGGATACAAGCAATACAAGGATCAGGTAGATAAATATCTATATCCGACCATTACTTTATTGTCGTCAACTGAATACATTATAAATCTTGCCGAAGTCGGAAGAGTTTTGATTCCATGACGAATGGGTTCCTAGACAAAAGAGACTTCCTGTCAACTGTGGGCATGTCGCCCGGAGGATTAGTTGTCAGTTCCAAGTGGACTCTAGCCCGCGAGAACACAGGGAATCTACGGAGGACACAGACAGATCACCCCTGTACGTATTTTGACATCGCCTGATGACCTCTCCCCTCCAGACGTTGTCCTCGTTCCACCTCCACACACCCGAAACTCTCCGAGAGGAAGGGCATCCTACCATTTTCTCATTTACTCCTCATATTGAACATCCCGTCAGAATATTCTAATACCCACATCTGAGGGAACTATCATTATATAACTATTACATTTGCATGGGCTCACGGTTAGGTCCCGTATATGGTAGGGAAATTCCTTCGTGGACACCAGACGAAATGTCCGTCCCAAAAGAGCTGCGAAAACTTAGCAATTTCCCGAGTTTCATTCGCATTCCAAGTTAGTGTACGACGATATATATCTCATAAGTCGGAGAGAGCAATGAACGTAAAAAGGAAAGACCTACAAACCTTGCACTAAACTGGAGAGTGGGGGGAGTATACAGCCATCGTAAATTTCATCCTTAATAAGCCTTTTTTACTAAAGTCTCATTGAAGATACTTTTAAGAAAATTAAATTAGCCACATCATATTTTTCAAAATTTTGAAAATTCAAAATGCAACGAATATATTAATATGGAGAGTTTTTTGATCGTAGATAATATTATTAGATGATTTTAGTTGGGGTTCGGTCAAGGTAGATCCAAAGAAATACAAATTTTAAAAAAGTGTATTTTTTTAAAAGATTATCTGCCACGTTTCGGCTTACATTGTAAGCCATCTTCAGGGCTTCCTGAGGACGAGAGAGGACGCCTGTCCCTACGTTCACATTTCTATGGATTTTTATAATTACATTTTATAATTCTCTAATCCGAAAATTTCATCCATTTTATAATTTCCTAATACGAAAATTTCATCCATTTTATAATTTCCTGATACGAATATATTATTGCTTAAAATTTTGGTCTTACCCTGAACCCAATTCGTCTTCATCAGATTTTAAAGAAAATTAATTTCTTAAAACATTTGCTGTGATAAGTTTGAATTTATTTTTCATATTTACAAAATAAGAATATTCATCTTAAACTTTTTATTTTTCATACAAAATTATTGTTTAAAATCCTCCACCATCAAACCTCAACCCTAGACGTGCTTGTCGTAACTCATGTAACTATTTCCTTCCAAGTGTTATTTGTAAATTTTCTGGAGAATATAAGTAAAATATTACTTTTAATTAACGACATTGAGAATGGTCTCATTGGTCACCTTCTCTCCTCATGTGATTGACATTGAATGTAATTTTTATTTTTCATTGTAATCAAATTACAATGTTTTTTATTTAACAGAATGTAATAAATAAATAAGAGTTTAAAAAAAAACGACAAGAAAATAAATAAATACTATTTCAAATGAATAAGTCCAACGTTAGACAACATATCAATAATTTTTTTATAAGTAACAATTTCACAGTATATCTTAACTTGTCCATAGCAATATATTTGTCCAAATTTGGAAGTAAATTATAGAAATTATATATATATATA
>JHQO02126546.1:0-21351 GCA_000696205.2 Oncopeltus fasciatus | reverse complement strand
CATTGTCTGGATTATAAATATTTGAGTTTTACTATCTATCATTCACACATAGTAATTATTAGATAAGAGATAAAGTATACTATCATTTGGGTTTTCCAAAGCTTATGATTTTGGCTCTATGAGACAACTTATCCTTATATCTAAAACTGATTACAAAGCAGTCTTTTGGTAAATCACCTCTTCTTCTTTGTGTCTCATGGCTGGATAGCAATTTATAATTTCTAAATCGCCAGGGCTCCCTTATCTGAAATTATAGAAATATAGAGATATTATCTAGTTAATATTTAGAGATATTATCTATCTTTTTTAGTGAAAAAGCCAATTGATACTAAATAGTTGAACAAAATTGCAATATTAGGGGTTGCTAATTTTAATTCTTTTGAAGAATTAAATACCTTTTAAAAACTATTTTCTAAGAAAGTTAGTACATACAATGGACATCTGAAAGGGTGCTGTCATTGCAATATTTTTCTCATCCTTACAAATATATGATAATGCTATCAAACTTTTCTCTTTATTTCTCTAATGGAAGAATACAATATTAAATAAACAGTCCATTTCGAAAGAGCTGCATAAATTAACTTATTATAAAATTACTCAGCAAGGTAGTTAATGAATACTTGTATTTGAACTTTCAATGGGCTTTATACGACCACATCTAATGTTTGATCAAAATAAATTATCAAAAAAACTATAGTTTTATATTTTTTGACCATTTTCTTCTACTTTAACATCAATAATCTAAGGTCATTAAAGAAGAAAAAAATAACCAAAAATATTTTATTNTAACAAAGTTAAGCATTAATACAGACTTATATCAGGGCAAACAACGAAGATGGCTCTTACTGTTTTACCATATTCACTAACTTTCTTGTTACAAGATTGACCAAAATTACTCTCATCAGAATTTGTGCAGATTTTCTTTAAGGAAATCAAGCTGTACCATGACAACACATTTGAAAATCTTTTTTGCATCCCTTCAATGATCTTTCTTGAGAGAAACTAAAGTGAGGTCTGTTCAAATTATAATTTCATTTTATATATAAATATTTAGCTGATATTAAAATGAAAAAGGAATTTCCGTTAAAAAAGAATGAATATATTTTTCAAGTGTAGTCCAGGTATATCGATCCTCAATAGTTTTCCAATATTTCTTTCTTTAATTTTCGATACTATGAATAAAGTCTGCAGTTTTCTAAATACTTACATCAAAATTATAATTCCTAAATCATTATAGGCAGCATTTTTATGCAGTGAGTGATGAACCTACACATGCTATACAAATCATCTTGTTGTATTTCGTGATTAATGATTAATTAGTGCAGTAGTCTCGATGAAGCTGATTCTTGAAGTTTATATTCCTATCAATAAAGTCTCTAGGAATACATCTTCACTAAGGAGCTAAGATGCCCCTGTATTTCTAATTGTGAGTATCTCCCTGTTTTGTTTTCACTTGTGTACAAGATACGTATATTTTGTATTTTTGTGGAATCTCACAAGTAATTTACTGAGCGAATCGAACAGATGTACTATATCGATGGGCGTTCAATAGGGATATAGTGTCAAGTAAGTATTGATTTGAATATGCACATATTTTGTTTTATTTATGCATGTCGCTTTATTGACCAGATGTTTGATTTTATCCTTGTTCAATATAGATAAGAGCTGTACTGTTTGTTCTTTCTCTTTATATTTGTAAATATTGTTTTACTTCAAGTGATAATTATTAAGTGGAGGTCATGTATGAAAAGGTGTATTTATTTCATAGGAGTTGTTGTCATACAAATTGTTTGCAATCACTAATAAGAGAGACACGTGGATTTATAAATCATTGTGTATATATTAAGTGACATACTATGATTGGATCAGCGTTTCAAAGAAGTAATAATGTCCTTAAATGCCTAATATAGTGTTTAAGGATTACTGAGAGGTAAAATATCCTCCTTTATTTATATATATAATTTTATAGGACTAACACATTCCTGAGTATCTCAGGTAATATATAATAAATTGATAAATATTTGTATTTCAACTTTCCACAGCGTCCACTACACTTAAAGGAATGATAAATCCATTTCTCTCAAAATAAATGCTTCTAGTTATACATAAAGTTCACTAAACAATCCTTTATCTGTAAAGAATAACAAACGAAAAAGAAGGCAACAGAAAGAAAGAGGCCTTTTTCCCAAGTATGTAGTTAAGCATGGCATGTTCAGCATGGAATGGAACGACAAAGCTATCCTATCTTCCCATCCCGATCCTAAAACTGCATCTAAAAACCTACAAGATCAGCTTAAAAAAATCAAACAATGGTGTGGCAAATGGAGAATGAAAATCAATGAAGCAAAATTAGTTCAAGTTAATTTCCAACTGCGGGAAAAGGACTTCCCTGAAATTGAGAAATTTAACAATATTCCTTTTTTGTATTTACCATTTCATCTTCCGGGTTGGACCGAGTCAAATTGTTCTTTTTTGCCGAGCTTTCGCACATCATGTGATGGCTTCTTCAGGGCTGAAAAGAGAATTACCACATTCAAATTCCGTTCTTTACATTGTGTTCTATCTTAACTCACGACTCACATGGGGTGAACATACTAAAATTAAAAGACAAGAACTCAATCCGGGGATATGGACTTCTATTTAGACTCAGTCCTTTCATCCAAAACCCAATTATTAAGAAATAATTGCGAATGCTCCTTATTACGTATCAAACTCTTTCCAACACAACGATCTTAATATCCCTTTTGTCCTAGACCACATTTCTTCCCGCTTCACGCTTTTCTTTAGTAAACTGCCATACCATCCTAATCCACTAGCACAAACCTTGCCTTCCAACTTCAACCCCTACAAACCTTCCTGTCGGCTCAAACAAAGATGGCCCCGTGACCTCCTGGGGACATAATCTGTAAATAATTTGAGAGTGGTGTTATTGGTCACTTTCTCTCCTCATGTGATTGTCATTGAATATCATTTTTACTTTTCATTGTAATCAAATTACAAAATGTTTTTATTCAACAGAATGTAGTAAACAAATAAAAGTTAAAAAAAAAATATTACAATAATTGACTTAGTATCCAATATGCCCTAAATGGACAATATGTGCTTCATGTGTGGGTATATGTAGTGTGTGTGCGTGTGATTTCTTGTGCTCTACAATTTCATGTGCAATTGGTGATTAAAAAAATCAATGAAATTCTTTTTTATTCTAATGATTATTCAGAATTTTCATTAAATATATTACTAATTTTTACATTACTTGTATTTACATTATTTATGAATGAGATAAATGTATGCAAATGAAACATGCATATAAATGCACATGTGGATCAATAATTAATTAATTAATTATTAATAAAGACCAGCCACCAGAACACAGGATCAACCAATGGAAAGGCAGACTTCGCCCAAGGACCGGACTGCGCCGGGATTATACACCACCTGGTGTATAAAACATGGTAATTATATACCACCTGGATTTTAAAAATCACTCTTTTACAACTCTCATTCTCTTTTCAGCCCTGAAGAAGCCATCACATGATGTGCAAAAGCTCGGCAAATAACACCAATTTGACACGGCCCAACCCGGAAGAAGAAACGGTAAATACTTCTGACGACCGTCGAAGCCTACGTGAACAAAGTCTAATATAGTGTAGTAGGTAGATCGAAGAGAATCAATTGCAATGGCTTTATGCTTGGGGAACTTGTTAAAATCTGACAAGAACTTCAAATCTACAAAGAATTTATTTTGTTAAGCTTAATCAGTGCATTACGTAACACAAAAATGCAGATTTTTATGGAACCGCAAACAAAAGGTAATCCAAATACGGTATTATTTTTCTGTTTGGATACTGGCGTTTCTGAAGTGATGCTACGTTGAACGTGGTGTTCCGGTTGAATTTCACGATTCTCCACCAGAGTCCGATGGACTTGTTTCTGACAAGTCCCGGACTGAGAATCCCTCCATTTCTACATTGGCTTTTTATTTTACCTCATGACTTCCTGCGTCGTTCAATGACCACTTATCAGTAGAATTTTGGTAATCCCTCGTTCTATCGCACATTGCAATCTTTTCTAGCTCGGATTCACAGTCTTCCACGTCTATACTTCCGTCACTTTCTTCATATCGCTCGCCACAGGGTGGAATCATTATTTCCTCTTCCTTGATGGCGGTTGAGGTGGTCCCTACGTCGTGAACAGAGTCAACAGCAGGCAAGAGACTCGCTGAGATTGCAGAACACATCATTTTCTCTTCGTCAGGTAAGCTGGCGAAGTCGTCGTGTGAGCAAATGCACATGAATGAATCAGACAAAACACTGACGTATTTTTCCATTGATATTTTTACTGTTGAAGATCAGACCATTCCTATTAATATCACTGTAATCTTCTACATTCTAACCATGTGAATTAACAAAATGTTTGTAAATTGTCGTTTTGCTTTAACTCAGATGAGCAAAATTTTTCGTCGGTCTGTGATGAACTCTGTTCCGCACATTTATTACTGTGTGGTGTATTTTGTGACCAGCTCTTTTTAATATTAGTTGTTATCTACAATAACTAATAAACAATCATAGGTATATTTATTTTCATTCACATTTGAAAGGTTATATTCACTTCAACTATCTGAGGAAATATAAATAAGGCTTAAACACATTTACCCATTAATACTAGTGCATCACTCTTATTATTTATTAATTTTTTCATGATATTTGTTGAAGTACATAATATGTTATGTATATTAGACATTATTTTAATATAAAACTTTTTGTATCATAAAACCTCTAGGGGCAACGTAACCTCATGTATGGTTATCTATGTATGTGAGTTATTAAAGTGTTGGTCACGGCGTACAGAGTTCCTATCTCTGAATTATCCCTTCATAAGGCTTTTATGTATTATTTAAAATATGGATCATGGTTCGTTATACGTGAACAGGTTATGGGTTCTGCGCGCATCCATAAAGAAATAATGATAGTTTGATTGTCTTTGGCCGCACGGTAACCAACAATTTCTGAGTTCCAGATGGGATCGCAATTGACGTCCTTCTCGGTGCCTCAAATGGAAGGAAAATCCAATTGGGACAACTGGAAGGCAAATATACGATTGGCCTTACGTGTAATACCGAGAGCGATAGAAATTGTTGATAGCTCATGGATATTGCCGGCANTGTGTGATCTTTATGTGATTCAGTGCACTACAGATAATAATCTGAAGTAATTTATATTATCATGACTCCTTAATTAAATGCTAAAAGAAAGCTATATCACTATTGGACGAAAAGGATTGAGGGATTTCATGAAATATCAAATGAAATAAAAGTTTTATTTTTTAAGCTGATGTATAGCAGAAATAATGAAACTCAAAATAATTGATAAAAATAATATTTTTGTAGATCCACTGCAAAATCAAACAATTAGATATGAGGGTTAACTTGCACTATAAATTTTAACTCGCAAGAAGTCACAATCAGTTGTTTGTGATACGTCAAGTCACTTTTTAAGTGGAAAAATATATATTAATTTCGCTATTTACAAAACCTAACCAATAGAGGTAGATGTTTGCATGATTTTAAAAGTTATAGAGTATTTCGATTAGTTTGCCAAATTTATCTAAATATCTATAACGACAATTTTTATATACAATAAATGCAAGGGAATAGAAAAAAAAAAATCTTACTACCTCAGCCAGGACTCAAACCCGGATCTCCTGCTTGCCGGGCTGGAATGCTACCAATTACATCACCGAGGCTAGACAGATGATTCATTATATTCCTCGCACTCTACTTGTATTCTATTCCCTTGTATTTATTGAATAAAATTAATGTGAGATTAATACCGCAATAAATACAATATTTAAAACCATTTTTATATTTCTCTTTACTGTTACAGTTTGCGGAGACTACGAAAGTACACCTGTCTTGGAGTCCCTGTCCCCAGGAGCACTTGCTAGTCTTGCGGGATAAGCCTACATAAAATAAAATTCAGAAATTCCAGTAGGTTATCCTTACAATAAAAGTACTCTNAATGATACTGTTCAAATCAAATTGATTATCAAATCAACATTTAAAAAAAAACATAGTAACAAGGACTCTTTTATTTTCTTTGGATAAAAATTCTGCTATTTCAGAGACATTAATGCATGAATAGAATCAACATTTTACTATATATTATTAATTTTGTATTATTTTTTTTCTGTATATTTCTTAATTTGCTTCTAGTATAACTCAAAATCTGAGCTTTTAAAAATGATTTTTAAACAATTGTGCCAATCTCTTACTTTTTTATAAGAAATATTTTACAACTTGTTCTAATTGTGGTAGAGAAATAAATACAGAGAAATATTGTTTTATAATCAGTTCATAAATATAAAAATTCACCTTAACCAATCTATATTTCTTCTGGCAAAATCCTAAGTAAAATTACATTGGTTTACACTATTTAAAGCTTTACTATTGTATATACCTGTGTAAATAAAATTTTCTGACTGTAGGTATACCGAAATTATATAAAAAAATTGTTTTGACTAGAAGAAGTTTGTATTTACTGGTTATTTTCTTGTAGTAATATTGACTTTGATTACATTTTGAATATAATCCTCAGGGTTTTTTTTCATTTTACTTGTTCTATATATATTTGATTTAAACAAATTTATTCTATATAATAGTTTTTCTTTTTTGTCTAACTTGATCATATATTTGACAGCACTAATGACCTCATTGGTATCTTGAAAATTCTGTGGTAACTCAAGCATCAAAACTTCTTAAGCCATATAAATACTGTAAGATATGAATTTATCCACTAAACCCAACAACATGTATAACAATGAGCGTTTTACTCTTCAAAGATATTTGCACTCTCACAATTCCAATTAGTCCATCAAGCAGTAGCTGAATAAACTAAGCAGAATCCTCATTAGATTAACATAAATAAGAAAAATAACTGATATAACTGATTTGATCTTATAATAAGAAGAAGGCAATGAAAGTAAAAAGTAAAATCATTAAGGCAAGTTGATGATTGGTGTTGGTTAATAAATAAACCAAGATTAGAGAGATAAAATAAGATTTAATACTCATAAATATAAGTTCAGTACATTTTTAACTCATGACTCAGTCTAAATCACAAAAGTACAATGTGGTGGGAAATATACATGTTGTGACACCTTCTTTATTATTCAGTAAATAAGAATTACAATATCAATACTCTCCATTATTCTAAATTTTAAAACGTAATTTTAGTCAAAGACTCCTCTCTCATGCTCAGTGAATTCTAGTTCAGGTTGTAAAGGGTTGTTTATCAGCTTCCATATTGCATTATTTTTAGGATTTGCTCTGCATATGATTTTTAGAAAATGCTGATTTTCCTGTTGGCACAGTCTCAAATATTTCTATTCCAAGGCATCGTTTGATTTTTTTTAAGTATTTCATCTCAAATTTCTTTTTTAAGTTTTCTTTAATTTGGATGGTCAAAACTTCATCATTATAGAACAATATAAAATTGTCCACATAGATTGCTATTATAACAGATAATTTATTATTCATAAAAAGAGGGATCTACTTTTGAATGTAGAAAATCAATATCTATTAGATTATAATTATTTAGGTTTTTGTTCCTATAAAGCCCACTCTGTTTGAGTCCATAAATGGATTTTTCAGCTTAAATGCTTTCCATTTTTCTACTTTTTAAAAGAACTCAGATGGTGGTATTAAATTAAATTTCCTCCTGTAATTCGCCGTGAGTAAACTGTTATCTCATCCATATGGTCTATTTCAAGGTCTTCTTTTATGGCATATGAATATGAACATATGGAGAGTTTTTCACCATAGAGATTATTAGTAGAGAATTTGTTTGGGGTTCGGTCAAGGAAATATACAATTTTAAAAAAAAGAAGTGTTTTTCATTATTTGTCATTTTGGCTTACACTGTCAGCCATCTTCAGGGCTGATATGAAGGTGAGAGGGAACCTGTCGTTACCTGGATCAAATGTTCATGACTGACCAGTTTAAGAAAATTATTTTTTTCTTTACTTTAAAAGAAAAATGAATTTAAATAAGTCCTCAATGTGTTACATTTCACTATATAATGACATCCTGATCACAAAGCAGATATGAAACAGAGGAGAAAATGTTCGAATTTGAAAAAGTCAGAAAGTCAGTGGGTAGATAAATAAAAACACATTTTTTTAACCAAAAGGGTTTCATATCTTCACTATAAACATATATCATGGGTCAAACACTCTAAAGACATTCTGGTTCTTCATTAAAACCCTTTCTAAGATTCCTCCCCCATTTTTATTTGATTAATTTTTTTAATTTAATGCCAATCATTTAAACAAGTTTCCAAATTCATATCTAATAATGAAAGATCTATATCTAATATGTATCATTCTAAATCAAAATTTATCATCAATATATTTAAGGAATATCTTCTTTTTTTAATATAATTGGTCATAATGAAGATGAAATTAAATTTTGATCAGTCTCACTAGGGGAAATATTGATGGAAGATATTTTTTTAAATTTTACGATAACTTTAAACCAACACATAGAAATACAAAACATCTATAAAAAATTAAAAATTAAAAAAACAGCACATTCACGAATTCAAAACTCTATATCTTTCTGATAAACACAAAATGTACCCTCTCACCAGTCCTGAAGGGTCCATAATACCTGTTCCATCAATATTCTCACTGATGTCATCAAAATTGTAAGCCTAGAAATTAATTTTTCCATCACCCACAACAATTGTAACAAAGGCATCAATAACTGATGAAGAATTTATCAATATGGACCATTTATTTCATATTAATTTAATATTTAATTAGTAACATCATCACCAACCAACTTACTACTCAGACCTACCACAACACCCACCTCTGATTTCTTTAACAATCTTAAAATATCCTCCCTTCTACCTCAAAACATGTTATCCTTACCCAAGCTAACAGTGACAATAATATAATTATGATTGACAAGACAGATTACTTGGACGAAATATAACACTTTACAGTTATTATACAAAATTAGTACACTTTACTACTCTCAATATAACATTTATTCCCTTTGCTAACAATAAAGATTCTACTAACACACTTAAATCCAAATTTAATTACCACATATCTTCATTCTTTGACAACAAACAATACCTGAAAAAGTCTCATATCCTATAATTTTCAATATAAACTATCCTCCCACTAAACATAAATTCTTACTCCCAATACTACAGGTACTCGGCCGCTGCAATTCCTACATCATAAAACAAACTTCCTTAACCTTAAGAATGTTCATGTATGATGAACCATGATCCATAGCTTCATTATATGTTGGAGGAATGTCAACATTGCTGAAACTGATGTCATTTTTCAAACATAATGAAGCTATGGATCATGGTTCATCATACGGGATCAGGTTACGGGTTCTGCACGCATCCATAAAGAAATAATAGGTGGAACTTTGATTGTCTTTGGCCGCACGGTAACCAACAATTTTTGAGTTCAAGATGGGATCGCAATTGAAGTCATTCTCGGTGCCTCAAATTACTTACTTGGAAGGAAAATCCAATTGGGACAACAGGAAGGCAAATATACGATTGGCCTTACGTGTAATACCGAGACCGATAGAAATTGTTAATGAGTCATGGACATTGCCGGCGACTTCATTAGATGGCGAAGTTTCAGGAAGCCTTAAAAAGGAACTAGCTCTGTTTAAATGTACAAACAATCAAGCTTTGTTAATAATTTCTAACAATATGATAGAAGAAATGTTTTCGAAAGAGCGAAGATATGAAACTGCTAGAGAATGAGGTTAGAACTATCATACCTTCTATTATCCGTCTTCATTGGTTTCTGCACACCAACTTCTGATGGCGAGCGCTTTCGGACATTGTCCATCTTCTGGCCGAATACCTTCACTGCCACTGTCTGTATTCAACTGCATTTGTATTCTGTGGGTTAGTCGGATGCGTCAGGTATATCTGTAACGGTCGCTTTGTCGGTGATAAGGTCTGTCACACGCGCGAGTTATAAGGGTCAGTGTCTATTATTCCAGGTATTGGTTGAAGCAGGGATTAGTTGTAATCTCCTTGCTGTGAGTATACCTTCTTTTCTAAATAGGTTTGTAAGTTGGTAAGTTTCAGTTCCTGTGTATGTTATTGTGAATCTATGATTTGCCTGTTCTTCTTGTTGTCTGTTCGTGTGGGTTTTGTTGTTGTATTTCGTAAGTAGTTTGTCTAAAGAGGTTTGTTTGTATCCGTTTTTGTGCGCAATTGCGTATATCGTCTGTAGTTCTTTGTCGTAGTTGTCTTTTGTGAGTGGGATTGTCTTCATTCGTCGTATTAAATGTCGGAATGCTGCAAGTTTGTGTTGTGTGGGGTGATTTGATGTTACGTGTATGGTGGTGTCAGTGGCTGTCGGTTTTCTGTATACTCCGTAGGTCAGTCTGTCGTCCGTTCTTGTAATAGTTATGTCGAGGTAGTTGATTGTTTTGTTTTCTTTCTCCATTGTGTATGTGATGTTGGGAAGTAAGTTGTTTAGGTCTGTTAATATATCTTCTCCATTGTCTTGTGAAAGTATGAAAAGTATGTCATCTACGTACCTGTAGTAGTGTTTTATGTTGTATCTTTGTATAAGGTTCTTAATGTGCGTGTCTTCTAGGTATTGTATAAAAGTCTCCATTAGTACAGAGGAAGTCAGGTTTCCCATTCCTAATCCGTCTATTGGTCTGTAAAGTTTGTTGTCGAATAAGAAGTAATTCTGTTTCAGTATTGTTGAGGTTATGTCTGTCAGTTCTTCTATGAATTGTTCATCGTAAATGTCCGTTAGTCCGTTTTTAGTATGTCTATGGTTTCTGTTATTGGTATGAAAGGGTATAAGTCTTTTATATCGTATGATATAAGCCTTGTCTGTTCTGTGATTGTAATGTCTTGTAGTTTAGTGATCAGGTCTGTCGTGTTCTTTATTGTGTATGTGTTATGTAGGTTTAGAGATTCTTTAATTAGTTTTGCGGTGTGTGTGGCGAGTTTGTATGCTGATGCCGGTCTGTAGTTTATTACTGGTCGTATTGGTATGTCTGGTTTGTGTATTTTCGGTTGTGCTCGTAGCGTTCGTGGTCCAGGATTCATGTTAGTGTATTTGAAGTGGGATCCGTCTAGTATGTTTGGACATCGTTTAATTGTGTTTCGTATTTCTCGTTTGTATGCATCTCGTTTTTAGTTCTGTACAGTTTGTTTGTCTGATGAACTCTTCTGTTTTGTTGTTGTAATCCTGTGTGTGCATAATAACTGTCACGTTACCTTTGTCTGCTTTGGTTAGTGTTAGGTTGTTGTCGCGGAGTTTTTTCTGTATGTTTCTAGTTGTCTTGGTTTCTGTCTGGCTATGTTTAGTGTGGATTCGGTGCTTTATGTTGTTGGTCAGTACGTCTGCTACCCTGTGTCTCATCTGTTCTTGTTTTTCTTGAGGTAGGTATGTTATTATGTGTTCTGCGTCTAATATGTTTGTTTCTATTTGTTTCTGTATATTCCTGTATTGTAAATTATGCTTGAGTCCCTTTTCCAATGTATCTGTTTCGTCTTTGTTAAACGTGATGTTTGTCAGGTTTACTATGCATTTGTGAAATGTTTGGTTGTTCCGTTTTATGTCTGAGTTGTTTGTTTGTTTAAGTCGTAGTTTTGAGAGTTTTTTATCCATAGTATCGTACTTTTTGTCATTTCTGTTTTTATAATGTCCTTTATGTAGTGTACGTACATAGGCAGTATGTAGTGTAGGTTTAGTTGTGACAGTTTGTTTCCTGTCTCTAGGTGGAGTTCGTAATTTCGTTGTTCAATCTGTTCTTTTTAATGTATAGTAAACGTATTTCTGTTTTAATCCATAGTTTTTGTGCCTTTATTTTTGTGTGTTGTGCTGCAAATGATTTTGTGTTTATGTTTATTTTAGCGTATCTAGGTATTATGTTGTATGTCTGATATTGTTTGTTGAATTTGATGTTGGCTATTGTCTTGTGTAGCTGTCTAGTCTTGTTAAGCATGCGTGTTAGTAATACTTTCGCTTGACTAGCTGTGTCAGGTAAATAATCTTAAAGGTTATTTAGGAAGATGGACATCTTAGAAAACATGGAAATCTACAAAACAAGGACCACTGACAATAACATTATTAACGAACAACTCAACACACAATCTGACACCATATTTAGACCGCTACTGTTACTAAAACGAACACACAAACGTTAACGAACAGACGACACACAAACCGATAACAACGCAAAAAGACATAAGACAACATAATCCATAGGCAGACACTAGCAAACACAAACACATTTACAAAAAACTTTCGGAACACTTAGAACACTTCAATAAAGAATATTACAACTAATCCCTGCCTCAACCAATACCTGGAATAATGGACTCTGACCCTTATAACTCGCACGTGTGACAGACCTTATCGCCGACAAAGCAACCGTTACAGCTTTACCTGACACACCCAACTAACTCACAGAATACAAACGCAGTTGAATACAGACAGTGACAGTGAACGCATGTATTCGGCCAGAAGATGGACAATGTCCGAAAGCGCTCGCCAACAGATGGTTTGCANATTCGTGAATGCAGAACACTCGCTCCATGCAAATCTGACCTGACCTTGACGCCCACTTCTAATTTCCAAACACACGCGAAAATCTTGGAAGGATTAATTAATCGCAAAGAGTTGCAAGAGGCTCATTTTCATCGGAAAAAAAAAAATTATTTGTTAAAAGTGCTCAAATGTTACTAAACACCTGAAAATTTAGTTCCGAAGAAAGGTGACTATATTGAAAAGTTAAATGAGTTTTATTTCAATACTACTTCTCTATTTCTGTTAGGCCCTCATAATCCCGGACTAATGTAGAAGATAAATATCTTTATAAAAAACATTTTCCGCTAACGTGTTCTCTGTGTTATGTTGTCACTTAAAGGAGGCCAAAAACAGTAAGTAAAACAATTTTCGATGAATTTGAAATACTAATAAGAAGTAAAAAATTATTTTTCATTTGAATATTTTTTAATTAGAATGTTTTAAATATAATTTTTGTACAATGCATGTAATCCGTATGTCCAATAAGAACTAAGTAATATTTTAATTTAAAAATATATTAAAAATAAATTATCTTTTTAAAAACAACTAAGTAAAAGGAACGAAAGCTACACACAAGTAATTATTCGGAGTTATTGTTCAAAAGGTGGATACCAGGGGGCAGTTGGATAAAACAAAATTTCTTATTAATGAAAATCCTATATAAATTAATGAGCTCCATTACAAATTAAATACAATTATAAAAGAAAATTATTCATTAAAAGCAACAAATAAGAAAAACATTAATGAAAAAAAAAGTAATAATAAAAACACTAATGCTAAAAAAAAAATTTGAACCTTTTGAGGAGAAAAAGACAGTCAGTTGCCAGAATAGAAAATGATAGATAAAAGTATGACAATTGTTTCTTATTTCTATGAGAACCAATGGATTGATTTTCATTTAACATAATATAATGAAAAAGGAAGATAATATGCATTATTCTATACTAAAATTTGATTTAAAAATAAGAGTTCACACCCAACATTAAAAATGAAATTCATAAATATCATTCCTAATATAAGTTGTTTTCTTTTTTATATAATATTTAATGTACAAATATTATACTTTTTTTTTCTATAGATTTTATTCGCGACTCTAATGATAACGTTAATATTAAGATTTTTGAAATCTACTTTACTCCTCCTCCTATTATGTATTAAGTAAAAAGTACAAATTATAAGATTAGTATTATAGAGAGTAAAATATTCATGTTAACCAATAGTGTATGGCCTTTTATATTATTTCATTTATTAAGAATGAAATAAATAATTAAAATCAACTAATTTCATACGTATACGAAATTTATTTTTGCTTAAATAATTAATAGACACAAGGGTTTATATAAATATTATATATGTGTGTGTGTGTGTGTATGTATGTATAACTACATTTATATTTTGAGAGATTTGTAATATTTTCCCCTTTAGTAAACTGATACAGTTAAATAGGCCAAAATTGAAATAATTTTCAATCTAGACGAAGATGTAGATGCTTAAATTATAATATTAAATAATTTTTATTGATTCATTGGATAAAATACTTTCATTGTCTGGATTATAAATATTTGAGTTTTACTATCTATCCATTCTATCTATTCACACTTAGTAATTATTAGATAAGAGATGAAGTGTACCATTATTTGGGTTTTTCCAAAGCTTATGATTTTGGCTATATGAGACAACTTATCCTTATATCTAAAACCGATTACAAAGCAATCTTTTGGTGAATCATCTCTTCTTCTTTGTGTCTCATGGCTGGATAACAATTTATAATTTCAAAATCCCCAGTACCCTCCTATCTGAAATTATAGAAATATAGAAGTTAATTCTAGAACTATTATCTATCTTTTATTAGTAAAAAAAAACCTATTGATACTAAATAGTTAAACAAAATTGAAATATTAGCGGTTAAAGTAAGCTTACTCTGTACACTTCATTAACAAAATCTCTAAATTTCCATTCTAATTCAGTGAACTCAGAACATAGTTATTATTCAAGAAAAAAAAAATGCTATAAATCAGGAAAATATTTTAATGTGTAGATGAATTTTATCTGAAATCTAAAATGTGATTTTAATGCTCTAGTGGATTTAATGTATTTATATTTAAATATATGAGGCCTAGAATTAAAAATTAAAATAACCATTGACAAATATTCTGTTAATAAGCAATACTAAGAAAAAGCCATCCGGCTCACAAATCACAAATTTTCCTTTGTTTAGAGAAGAAAACTGTTATTGTTCTTGCTTTCAACTGCATACCAAGTCAAGCCATTTATTTAAATTGTACATGACTTTATTTCCTACTATTGCGGGAGGAATAAGAGCTTGCTTCAAGCCTAAGCAGGGCCTTGTTAGTAGCGAGTTTTACTGCAAATTGTTTACTCTAAGGCATTTATTTTTAGAAAGATAGTACCAATTAGAAAGCTGCCAAAGTTGTTTTACTTTTATATTTAAAAAAAAAATAGTCGTAACATGGGTATATATCCTATCCTTTTCTCTGGTTTTAACTCATAATTAAATTAGATTAGGGGGAATAAAGTGTCAAAGATGTTAGAAATTGTGTTAGCTCCTATGACTCATTTTTGGAAAAAAAATTCAAGGTTTCTTAGTTACTAGCTAATACACATTTAAAAAAATTAATAAATGCTAAATATTGTGACCCTCCTCTTTAACAGTACTCGTAAGTCAAAAATAGTCATTTGTATTCTATTTTTCTTCTTATTCATGTTCATATTAATTGAAAAAATGGGAAATGTTTAATTTACCCAGCGGACAGTTTAATTTTAGTTAATTTAATGAGCTTAATTACATTAATTTAAAATGGACAGTTTTGGAATGTAAAGAGCAGTAAAAAAAAAAATATGCAATGCACAAAAAATATGAGTTTAATGCATAAGTTTAATGCTATATATTTTGGAATAAATGAGGCGAAGTTATATTGATCAGTGGAATTTATTTTTCAAAAGATGATACAAACTTCGAATAATTTATTAATTGATCTAATATGAGCTCTGAAGACGAGACGTGGATTTCAAAAGCGTTCAGCTTTAACCAATGAAGAAATAAAAGGGTTATTTGAAGTTTTCAATTACAAAGAAATAAATCCTATGGTCTAAGTCATTTTTACAAATTCAGACTTTATTGGTCAGGTGCTAAAGATAAGGTCTGGTAGATATGATATACATGCGTCTGCTTATTTCCTTATATAGCCTCTAACACCCACAATTTAAAATAAAATAATAAGTATTTAGACATGTTTCTCTAACTACTGGATGAATTGTCTTAAGATTGAAAACAAGCAAGAAGAAAAAGAAGTTTAGAGAAAGGCCTAAGCAAATAATTGGCAATACCTCCATTAATAATAATGTTATGTAGAACAAATTATGTAATGTAACAAGTATGAAATGACATTTTTAAAACCCTTACATAACCTTTATAAAATTTCTAAGAAAAGTACTTATTGAGAAGAAAGAATGAATCTAGGGTGATTAAGCTATCTCAGCCCCCTCTCTTCCCAGTTGTATCACTGGCTGACCATACAGAGCACACTCTCTCTGTTGTTTATTTCTTCCCATGTTTAACAAACCACTGATATGGGAAGTCTACTTATTTTGAGGAGCTCTATCATAACAAAAAAAACTTTTTTATAACCCAATCATGTATTTTAAAATGGTCGAAAACATATATAATTAAAACTTAGAACAATGAATTATTACCAGCAGTATTCATGGTATGTGAATGCATACATTTATTGTCAACAAATGCCACAAATGCTGTCTCTGTGACAAGAGGCAAATATCTCGTCTCTCATGTGCGAATCCTGCAAATAATCTATCCATTATTTCATTTAAAATGTGATATAAAAGTTTATTAAAATTTCTGCTATATCATGTTACTAATTCTGGTTTGTTAGTCACTTCATCACTTTAGATCCACTTTAATTTAGTAAACATTCATATTATTTTTAAAAAATATATTAATANAATTTTTCATATGAGTTTGCTAATGTTAATTCTTTTGAAGAATGTAATACCTTTTAAAAACTATTTTCTAAGAAAGTTAGTGTGCTGTCATTGCAATATTTTTCTCATCCTTACAAATATATGATAATTTCTTGTTATTTCTCTAATGGAAGAATACAATATTAAATAAACAGTCCATTTCGCAAGAGCTGCATAAATTAACTAATTATAAAATTACTCAGCAAGGTAGTTAATGAATACTTGTATTTAAACTTTCAATATCGTATAAAGCTCACATCTAATGCTTGATCAATAATAATAAACTATGAAAACAACTTTATAGTTTTATATTTTTTTACCATTTTCTTATACTTTAACGTCAAAAATACGGGGTCATTAATAAAGAAAAAATCCGTTTAAAAATTTTCAAAAAATATCTTATTTTCTATATATATTTTAAAGGTGGTGAAAACCCGACACAATAGAATATACATTCTTTTATAAACATTATTTTTTGTGGTATATAATCCCAAGTAAATTTTAACAATTTTNGCAGGGAGAAGAGGCACATCGACCCCACTCTCAATAAGTTAAGGCATTAAGGCCCAGGAGGTCGTGAGGCTATCTCCGTTGTAGTCGCGGGGAGGATCGTGAGGATTGGAGATCGACGACAGGGATTGGGCTTATGGATTGGGATGAAATTGGAGGAAGAGCTTACTGAGGAAGAGCTTACTGAGGAAGAGCTTGAAGCGGGTGGAGATAAGGTCTTTGAAAAAAGGAATATTAAAGTAGTGATGAAGGGTAGAGTTGGACACATAATATGGAGTGTTAGCAATTATTCTGAGAATTTTGGACTGAAAGGATTGTATTCGTTGGATATTGGAAGTCTTAGCGGTACCCCACAGTTCTGCACTGTAGGTCCCAAATTGGTCGTATTATGGTCTTCTAGATGGTAAGTTTATTTTCTAATGTAAGGTGTGAGCGCCTATTTAAAAGGCTGTATAAGAGTCTTTGGCGTCTGTTAAGTTCTTGACGTTTGATTTTTTTTTTTTTACAATGAAAGCAAGGGGAGTAGAATAAAAAAAATCTTACTACCTTAGCCGGGACTCGAATCCGGATCTCCTGCTTGCCGGGCTGGAATGCTACCAATTACATCACCGAGGCTAGACAGATGATTCATTATATTCCTCACACTCTATTAGTATTCTATTCCCTTGTATTTATTGAATAAAATTAATGTGAGATTAAATACCGCAATAAATACAATATTTAAAACATTTTTATATTTTTCTTTACTGTTACAGTTTGCGGAGACTACGAAAGCACACCTGTCTTGCAGTCTCTGTCCCCAGGAGCACTTGCTAGTCTCGCGGGATAAGCCTACATAAAATAAAATTCAGAAATCCAAGTAGGTTATCCTTTCAATAAAGGTACTCTAAAATTAATTTCCTTTAATCAATCATTAAATGTTATGTTTTTGATTTTCTAGTATTCCTTCCTAAATACCGTTTCCTATGATGAAACGGCCTAGAATTAAAAATTAAAATGACCTGGAACAGCTAAAAATAAAAAATTATGTGTGTGTGTGATCTTTGTGTGATTTAGTGCACTACAGATAATAATCTGTAGTAGTTTATGTTATCATGAAATATCATGACTACTTAATTAAATGCTAAAAGAAAGCTATATCACTATCGGAAGAAATAGGAGTGAGGGATTTCATGAAATATCAAATGAACATAAAAATTTTATTTTTTAAGCTGATGTATAGTAGAAATAATGAAACTCAAAATAATTTATACAAATAATATTTTTGTAGATCCACTGCAAAATCACACAATTAGATGTGAGGGTTAACTTGAACTGTAAATTTTAACAAGCAAGAAGTCACAATCAGTTGTTTGTGATACGTCAAGTCACTTTTTAAGTGGAAAAAGAAATATTCATTTCGCTATTTACCAAACCCAACCAATTCAGTTCTTACGTACCATTGCTGCAGATGAGAATATGAATCTGTATCAATTCAATATCTCAACCGCCTTTTAAACGAGGAAATATTTATTAGACTGCCAGAGGGTTTTCAGGACAAATTTAACCAAGCCTGTAGATTGAATAAGAGCCTCTACGGTTTAAAAGAGGCACCCAGACCCTAGAACCAAAAGACAAATAGTTTCCTTGGAAGCTTAGGTTTTAAAATAAGCTCGGCAGATCCATGCTTATATGTTAAAAATAATAATAAAGTTAAAATTTTGTTGGTCTTGTATGTTGATGATGNGTTTCCTATGATGAAACAAATAACAAAGTTAAGCATTAATACAGACTTATATCAGGGCAAACAACGAAGATGGCTCTTACTGTTTTACCATATTCACTAACTTTCTTGTTACAAGATTGACCAAAATTACTCTCATCAGAATTTGTGCAGATTTTCTTTAAGGAAATCAAGCTGTACCATGACAACACATTTGAAAATCTTTTTTGCATCCCTTCAATGATCTTTCTTGAGAGAAACTAAAGTGAGGTCTGTTCAAATTATAATTTCATTTTATATATAAATATTTAGCTGATATTAAAATGAAAAAGGAATTTCCGTTAAAAAAGAATGAATATATTTTTCAAGTGTAGTCCAGGTATATCGATCCTCAATAGTTTTCCAATATTTCTTTCTTTAATTTTCGATACTATGAATAAAGTCTGCAGTTTTCTAAATACTTACATCAAAATTATAATTCCTAAATCATTATAGGCAGCATTTTTATGCAGTGAGTGATGAACCTACACATGCTATACAAATCATCTTGTTGTATTTCGTGATTAATGATTAATTAGTGCAGTAGTCTCGATGAAGCTGATTCTTGAAGTTTATATTCCTATCAATAAAGTCTCTAGGAATACATCTTCACTAAGGAGCTAAGATGCCCCTGTATTTCTAATTGTGAGTATCTCCCTGTTTTGTTTTCACTTGTGTACAAGATACGTATATTTTGTATTTTTGTGGAATCTCACAAGTAAATATCTCGCAAGTTTAATGGGGATAGATTGTCAAGTAAGTATCGATTTGAATATATATTTCTTATTTATTTATGCATGTCAGTCTTATGTTTATAGCCGTAGCGAGAGGATCTCTCCGTGTCCGTTATCTTATAAGCCGCTTTAGATAGTCAGTGTTCTCGGCACTAGCTCTCGTATTTAATATTTTGACGATCTTTTTTCGCAGACTACTTGGTCAACGAACTAACAAGACAAGCTAAGTATAATTTTTTTTCTTTTTAATGTGGAGAATACTTTTGAGGGCTCTCACAGCCCTAAGCGTAAGAAGAAAAAAACTGGGCCCGATAAACATACTACTTTGTATGATAACTTGCATTCTGCCTCTATAAAGCATGTTGAGCAGAAAATAAAATTTGTAATTTTTAAAGAGGTCTAGCGACGGTGATCTTCAAGGTGTTTCACCTTTTTTGATTAACAAAGCAATCACAGGATCCGCTGGTGAACCTGCTAATATTAAAAAACGCAGAGATGGGAATATTCTCGTCGAATGTGTGAATGACGTTCAAGCAGCCAAGCTTCTTAAATTAAATAAATTTCATGATATTGGTGTGGAATGTAAAAAAAACAGGATTCTCTCAACTCATGTAAAGGTGTTATTAGGTCGTATGATTTAATGAACTCCACTAAAGCTGGGATACTATTAGAACTTCAAGACATGAATGTGGTTGAAGTGAAACAAATTTTCAATAAAAAGAGAAATTTTCAATAAAAAGAGAAATTTTCCCACTCCTACATTTATATTAAAATTCTCCACCCCATTTTTACCGACAAGTATAAAGGCAGGTTATCTTAAATTAGACGTAAAACCATTTATTCCAGTACCATTAAGGTGCTTTAACTGTTTTAAATTTGGTCACCCCACAGGTTCATGTCAAGCTACTGAGCCTCACTGCAGGAATTGTTCTGCAACTCATCACAATGAGTCAGAATGTACTAATTCTCCTCATTGTATTAACTGCGGATCTGATCATCAGCCACTTAGNTCAAAATTTTCTTGTTATTTCTCTAATGGAAGAATACAATATTAAATAAACAGTCCATTTCGCAAGAGCTGCATAAATTAACTTATTATAAAATTACTCAGCAAGGTAGTTAATGAATACTTGTATTTAAACTTTCAATATCGTATAAAGCCCACATCTAATGCTTGACCAATAATAATAAATTATGAAAACAACTTTATAGTTTTATACAATTAATGAGAGGGAATAGAATAAAAAACTCTATCTGTCCCAGCCAGGACTCGAACATGGATCTCCTGCTTACCGGGCCAGTATTATTCCATTACACCACCAGGACAAGCTAGATAACTTAAGTTAAATTCCCAGCACACTAGCGAGAGCCTAACCCACAAGAAAGACGAATACATCTTCTTATGCTCATAGGAGCTGACATTGTCTAGCTATTTATCGACTCTGATAAATGACGATGTGATGTAGTCGGTCCATTGAGTTCTGGGTCTCCCTCTGGGACGTTTCCCTGTTGGTCTGGCCTCAAAGTATTTTCTGGCGTCTCGGTTATCATTCATCCGGCAGAGATGTCCAAACCATCTAAGTTGCCTCTTTTCAAGGTTATTCTTTAGGGAGCCAACCCCCAGCTGTTCTCTAAGCTTGTCATTCCTGACATGATCTCTTCTGGTTCGGCTCGCCATTTTACGAAGGTACCTCATTTCTGCTGCAGTAACTCTGCTTAGGTGCTTGTCTATCGATACCCAACTTTCACTTACATATACATTTA
>KZ811551.1:4997-17950 GCA_000696205.2 Oncopeltus fasciatus | reverse complement strand
AAAAAAAAAAAAAAAAAAAAAAAAAAAAAAAAAAAAAAAAAAAAAAAAAAAAAAAAAGCACATTAAGACAGGCATTTGAAAATTTTGGGTGGAACCTTGTTATTTTAAGGAGTTTTATTTATTTTTAATTACTTTACTTGCTTTTGTATTTGATACAGATGAAAAATGTACGAATGGCTTAAAGCATACACATTTATAAAAATGCTTTAGGAATTGAGATATCATTTGGACCGCTAAAGAAAAAATTGCACTAAGGAATCGAATCCTAAATTACAGGGTACAAAAATCCAACTAATATCTTTACTGAAAATTTTTAAGTGACGAAATTTATCTTTTATTATTTCTTCTCTTAATTTATTTAAACAAAACAAATTATTAAGCATTTGCATACATTAATGCATTCGAGAATTAGTGTTACTACTTTTATACATTAAGTACTAAAATAAATAAATGTAGTTATTTAAATATATATTTCAGCACATATATATATATATATATATCCATATATTCGCAAATGGGTTAAGCCCTTTAAGAAAAATTTATTCTGATAGATTTAGAATGACAATGAATTTTTAATTGAAACCTTTAAACTAAGTAATATGACCTGTGATATCGTAATTTTATTTATTTAACAATTTATGACAAGAGCGTTTCGGAAACTTTGGTATTCCCTTAGTAGAAATATCTTAGTTTAATAATTGCCTATCGATATCAAAGTAAAGTCAACCTCCATTAAATTTAAACATATCAAAAGGTGAAATCATACAGCTATCAAAACCCTGTATTTAACCCTGTATCAAAACCCGCCAGTTTTAACCATGCAGTAAGTTTGTAAGTTATTTTTTAATTTAATGATTGAGGATATGGGTAAATGATAGCTATCTATATCAGTCTATATTCTTTATATGTGTTCCAAATTCCTTTACTGTGTTATACGAATTTGAAACAAAACAGTGTTAAATGCTGCATTCAGTTCTCTGTGGTCTTGAAGAGGAATTCTTCAGAAGAAATCCTAGAAGAATCCGATAAACCAGAATGTAGTACCTCGAGTGCTGTCAGTTCGGGGAGTGACGGCCTGCTCTCGGAGGAGTTATGACGTCACAGCTGCACACACACACACACACACGCGGTATATAATTAGAGGCCGGCCTTGGGAGGGCAGTGGGCCAGCACCTACCTCGTTGCCAGGGGTCGCTAACCTTCCGCTTTGTTTTTACCAGGGCCTCGGTTCCGGCGTAATTTTCCACGACACTCGATAGCCCTAATGCCGGTCGTCTTGTACCTTTTGCCCCCTTCCCCTCGACCTCTGGTAATGGAATCCTACCGCCCTCCCGAAGACTATTTTTATTATCTCTTATAATTAAGGGCCACTTTAATGTCTTCAATCTCGATGTCATTTGTAGTTGCCTCTTAATGCCTCCTCTGGATAATTGAGTAACGACCATCTTTCATCTCTGGCCGAGGATCAAACGCCAGGTAATGACATGTATTACTTACGGGATTAAGAATACCACCCAACTCCTTAGGTATCCCTGATTTATTTCTCTCTGGTGAAATACTGTTTTTTTACTAGTTATTAATGTTATCAAAACAGTACAAATATTTTTCTGTAATATATTATAATAATTATATTATTTATAAGATCTAATACGCTGTACTTCTACGATCAGTAACAGGATTGCTATATATCTGACATCGATTTAGGAAAGTATTTTACACCCTCTCCCTAGAATTTTTAATCATTCATGATTTATAATCCAGGCGCCAAAAAATAAAGCTCATTGCACTGGATTCCTAAGCCAAATGTCTCATGCTTTATAGACATACAGAATTTTTTTTTTTTTCTTCCTGTGCAATTGTAACATTTCTCAAAATGATTTTAGGTTTAATTGAGTTTATCATAACCCGAAAGCACTATACATAAATATTAAACTAGATATATATAACGGTTGCCCTATAGATTGTATTGAACCTGAAATTCCGCATATAACTACCTCGGGGTCATTAACTATATTTATTTATTGTCTTCTTATATATTCTACAGTGCGGGGTTACCGTTCAGTCAATAATGCCGAAGAATAGAGCTTTTTTTTAATTTATTGTGGACCATAAAGACGCGGCTGTTAACTACCATAGACCTACAAAGGGAATAAAAATGGTTATCATAGTCTTTATGGGGCATGTTCTAATTGTGAAGAGAGCAGTAAAGATTGTAGATAATGTCGCTGTTCTGATATTTCCTGTTTAATAGGAGGGGAAGGGCTGGAACGAGGCACTTGCAGACAAAGGGGGCCACCGAGGTAGAAGGATTCATGGCTGATGTGACGTCAGAATCTGTTCCACATGTCAACTGCTCCTAACGCGATAAGAGTGAGATTTGCAGAGAATAGTACTTATTAGGGTTGATTGACCTGAAAGAAATTGCTCTTCAACTTATGAAATCTTTGTCAAAGCAAATTAAGTAAATTGCCCATATACGACTGATATTTTTACATTATATTATTAGAATTAAATAACTGATAGGTTATAATGACTAAGTAATGATGATTGTAAGTTTTGATCTCCCTCTATACACTGTATACCTATATATATTTCTTCACAGGATCGCAATAAAGAGTCTAAATACTAAACTTCCTTTTCTTTTTTTCTTTTTTAATGGCGTGTTAACCTTTGTCATTAACGCCAGGGAGAAATTTTATAGAAGCGGAAAGATATTTTCAAGAAGAATAATTTCTTAACAATGTGTCATGGTGAGGCTGTATAATGTATTATTAATGCGAATAGTTATTATGTAGTTGGACATAGCGATTCCTTTGTGCTAGGAAAATATGATAATTATTTTTAAAAAATAAAGCATTGCAGCTTTCAGAATAGATATTCGCAACAGCTGTGTTGACATTTACATGAAAGAATCATCTATGTCAGACTTTACTAAGATTTAATTAATATTTAAAATCATTAAAAAGGGAATGTGGGAAGAGGGAGTCGGTCACAGGAGTAAAAACTAGACTAAAATGCTGACAGTTTCGGAATATTTACTTTCTTCTTCGGGGGTTACATAATAGCAGAAAATGACACTATTTAAAAGATCAGTCAGTTGGTTACAAGGTAAATTATTATTTAAATAATGCAATAGTTAAAAAAATAAATTCTTAGATTCGTAACAATAATAATATTGAATTAACATAATAATACATAATTTATTTTTTACGCAGTAAAATATTACTTTCTTGGTATCCTTTTTTTATACAAAAAAAAAAGCTTTATATGTTGTGTGCGTACATTGGTATGTCTTAAATTGCTTAGTTAACTTTCTTCACATACTTTAAATGTTATAGAATAATTAAGAGTTATTACATTTATTAAAATAAAAATTCTTTCCCTCCCTCACCTATAGATATATTTATTTTCATTATTGTTAAGTTTAGTGTCATGATTCCTTCTTGAAAGAGAAACAATCAATAGTAAAATGGTTATTAGATGATTTTAGTTGGGGTAAAAAAATTTAAAAAAAAGGGTATTTTTTAAAAAGATTATCTATCCAGTGTATTTTTTTTTATTTATTGGATCTACCTTGACCGAACACCAACTAAAATAATCTAATAGTAATATCTACGGTAAAAAAAATCTCCTCTTGAATAGTAAAATGATTGCAACTCCAATGCATACTTTGAACAATATTATACTATTTATCCACCCCTCACAATTGGAGAAGGATAAATTCCTTACTCAAAATTTTCCAAAAAGAAAATAAAATTCGATTTTTGGCCTTTTCCATGCAAACAGTTGGAAGAATTCGTTAATGGATATAATCAGCCAAGAGGGACTGGCTCTTGAAATTGAAATAGTCAGGAGCCTGAATCTAAATTAAGTAGATATCTCATGTTGCATCAAATATGGATATAAAAAAGATTAAATGACTACTACAATGGAAAAGCCAAAAATAACATAAGAGAAAAAAAGTACTTGTGCCTTAGGCTGGTTTTAGGCCCATACAGTGGTATGAGAAAGTACTCAAACCTTATAAATCAAATTTGAAGGGATTTGAAATTTTAATTTGTCAAGTAGATTACTGCAACTCATTATCTATTTAAAGTTAAAATTTTGTATAGACTTAATTTTTAAAAAGAATAAATGTTCTGCATTATTCTATATTCTCCCTGAAATATATTTTGAAAGAACTTTACTTAGTAGTAATTTTACAAATAGNTAATATTTAAATAAAAAAGAATCCATTAATTTAGGTTGTTATAGTGGTCGAAATAATCCTGATTCCTGTCCTTTATTAACTAATTTATAGTAAATATATTAAAGGGTATTTATAGGAAGTAATAACCTAGAGGTTGATTGCCCTCTATTATGATCTACTACTACTGCTGCACATTATCTTCCCTGATGTTTCATTGAGATATTGATTACAAAAGGCTTTCAGCAACAAAAACTTCTTCCCGCTCTAAAAGTTAACTGAAGAGTTGCATTTTACACGAAATAAGTACATTAGGTAACCAACGAGCACCAAGGCACCGATAGATTCCAGTCCATGGCCAAAGTGGATCACATTAAATCTTCCAGAAACCAAGATTGTCTGAGGAACTTTCTCAATAACATTTACTTCCTCAGAGAATGACAAAAAACAGAGTTTTAGACATTGAACAAAGTTTTTAATTATAAATGGATTCAACTTAGTCTGAAAACACCAGAACACAATGAACCGTGATACCAGAACGGTGAAATTACAATGCAATTTTTTTTTCCTGTGAAATCTCAAAAAATAAAAAAAAAGTCCTACAAAATTAACACTGTTATTAGATTTTTTTTTGGAAATATACTTCCAAACCTGCTTACTTTGGACCAATTAACTCAAAAAGAAATACAACTTACTATAATTAAATATTTATCCTTCCAATTTAAAAAAGAATAATTGTACTTAAACTAAATATATATCACCCAACAGCTTCTCAATAAAATTTTAGATGTCAGTTCTAAAATTGCCTTTGTAATAAATTCTATATTCACTTTCAACACCGACACGTACAAATACTAGAAATTTCTTATCTAATTTTTGAATATGGTGAAATGCACAATATTTATCAGTGGTATATTGCATACCCATTATATATTATAATAATATTACAAATTAACTGTAATAATTGGAGCCGGGAAGTGACTGCAGTTAGCCACGACAGTTCTAGTCTGGGAGAACAGCTACATTCACGAAGTATATACAGTACAGTGCAAGGACCTACCTACGAAAACACTTGAGATATCGCTTACCGGGCAAGTTATACTTAGTTACGAGGAATGGAGGAGCAAGTCAGAGCGCTTCTATGAGGCAGTTCCCGAACTAAATCAAAATAAAAATGCCCTTCAAAACTCACTAAATCAAAGAAAGCTAAAGGATATGGCCTCATATTTAAGGAATGGCCTAGTGACCTCAACGCTAATTGTAGGAATGAAATAAATGAATAATAATTGGAATATTTTACATGAAGGGCCCAGTCACCCGGCATGATACCTTACTGTACAGAAGTAATTAGAACTTTCTGAAGTAAAAACCACGCCTATGACGTCTCTCTAAGGGGCTTAACAATTCAAACCTTAGAGTTTTTAGGAATTCAGCAACTATTTCAGTCCTAAATGGACATAAATTGAGAAATTTCGGACAGCTTTAGAAAAACAGGGTAGTTCCAAAGCAGCTCTGCTCCACTTTTTTTGCTGTGTTAGCCTCCCTTGCAACCACTTAGGGTCGTGTAGGGAGGGGCTATCTACAGTTTGCCACCCCATTCTAAACATCCATGGCTCAGGACAAGCTTCTATTTATAAATAAATGATTGACCTGGGCGGGATTTGAACCCGCGGCGTCAGGATTGCGAGACCCGTACGGATCCCCTGAGCTAGCCAGGCGCCCCTTTGCTCCACTTCTAATGTGTATCAACAACTAAAAGCGACTTTCTCTCTTCCCCTTCAGATGTCAAGTAAGAAAAGGCAAGCTTGGAGGTCATTACAAATACTTATTTTGCTAAAGAGTAAATTTACTCGAGATTGGATTGGATATAGGATTCTTTGCTAAGAAAATGAATCCATCACATGTAAATATTACCCCTTCAACACATCCCTCCCCCGCAAAAACAAATATAAACAAAAATAAACTCACTCCTGTCCCTGACGATGAAATAATGAATGTTGTGATCGGTGTCCGGGTCTCGAGCTTGGAGTGTGAAGACTGGAGTATTTGGAGGTGCATTCAGTTGCACCACCGCCTGCATCGGAAGAGGTCTGTTTATGAAGTACGGAGCTTCGTCATTTACATCCTTCACGTGGATTATCACACGCTGGTTGTCAGTGTCTGGAACAAAAATACAAAAATAAATATAATTGTTAAACATATAAACTATTCATAAAATACGAACAATAAATCAGCTAATCTAAATATGTGCATTATCTAAATCTCAGCTACAAAAATGCAACTAATTTACAAATAAACTAATAATATTAAACGATAAATTACATCAGTATACAAGGAATAACAAAGACGACTTTCGAAAATATTTAATTCGCCAAAGAAAATTTTCAATTCCAGTATATTACTAAATTTATGTACTATTTCATCTTAAGATTTTAAAGGAAAAGAATACATAGATAGAGCTTTTATTAATTTTAGTTATAATGGGGCTGAAACAGTTATTAATCAAATCTCTTTTCGAGGAAATAAATTTATTTACGAACACTGACCTTTACGATTGGCTACAGTTCATATTTATCGAGATTAGAAAAAAGCTGCCCAAGTTTTTATGAGTTGAGTTATATAATCTATATGATATTAATATATGACAAATATTGTAATTCGGAAAAACTCAAAAGAGCAAATAGACAGTTATGACAAAATAAATCTTTCTAAGCCAAACAAGCTATTAACTTCTGTTGGCATGGTGAAATTTCGTTTCCTTATACCATTAGTTGGGGTTAATATTTTAAAATGGTTTATGACCCTTCCAAAAGTGAGGTATTTAATGGCTTCATAATTCTTAAATGAGAATTTTACTCTGTTTGCATTAAAACCACAATATAAAGATTATTCCAGAATAAGAATAATAAAATTCAAATACTACAACATATAAAACTTTTTACTTTTAATAATTCTACACTAAAAAATTCAATAAATATAAAAATTAATATCAAGAGATAAAATTGTTGAAATATCTAAGATAATGTTAGCGTATATGGGGATTTATCTTTCGTAAAATGTAACTAAATAATTGTACAATTACCAACAGTGTTTAGGGGATTATTGGATGTTTTCTTTGGCGTATTATTTATTTCACTAGAAAAATTTCTCATTTGACACCATTTTAGAAGAGTATCATATATATGACGAGTACGGTTAGCTCTGAAGACCGATGAGACCAGTATGATTTTACATGGGTACATGGGTTTTTCTCCCCATATGTTAAAACACTTACGGGGCGCCAGGAAAGAAACATTTAGGATCATGGTGAGAGCGACGGTAGCCACCTTGTTTTGAATACCAATGTCACCGGGCAAAGTTTTTTTTTTTTTGGTCTCACGATAAGTCTGCCCGGGGCGGGACACGAACCCACAGCGCCGGGCTTCTTGAAACCAAAAGGATCCCTTGGTCTACTACGCCGGTAAAACAGAGTGGGGATACCTTCATTTCAACCATCTTGTTTAAAAAACATAAAAAATAAGGGACTTGCATATACAATCTGCCCTCATGATATGTTGAGGGTATGGAAAACATTAATTTTATTCAGTCAAGACATGTCTTTCAAATTAAAACTGAATTGCCCTCTTTTTAAACAAAAAACCACTAAAGTAATCACGAGAAAGAATTCATAAATAAAACAAAAGCTAGTTGCTAATTGCTACCAAGGAGAATGTAGGCCGAAATTCAAAGTAACATGGCGGTGTTGGCAGATGCCCTCTACTGCCAGTCGACATGCCACAAGGGAACACACAAATCGTGAACGAGCGTTCCTTTCCCGCTCAGAGAGATAACAGTAACAAAGCCTCCCCACCTGCGTGCCGACCATCTGATTACAAGCGAAAGATTTCATAACAATATTCCATCCTTCAGATAAGTAACAGGAGGGGCGAAATAGTGAGCAGCTGCCATATTTCAAAAATAATCTGGAAGTATGATAAATAAAGTTTTCCATTCAACACTGAACAACGCTAAAGTTAAACAGTTTGCTAATTTAAATGAGGTCAATAGGTAAAAATACATTGTTAAAACAGATGTACGGTCTATGACATTAGTCCAGAAGGCAGGGCACCACGAGTCGCAACACGGAGTATGACAAATTTCTGAATGTGCCAATCTCAAGCCATTAGGAGAAAGAAGATTCTAGTTTAGACGTGGAAGGTGTTTGCTCTGGAATTATACTGTAGATCTGATAGTTGGTAATTCGCTCAGAGTGGTTTTGGCATATTTACGGAACCCCAAAAACCTTCTTTTTCTTTTAAAACTCTACCAGTGGTTTGTTAAACAGACATAACCTAAGAATTGTTTCGTTTGCCAACTAAATCTTCTCCTACTGACCATTAAATCCAAAATCTGACTCAAAATCCATTCCTCCTTTTGCCTCATATTAGGCTTAAATGGGATCTTCTAACTTTGTGCTTTGTGATTTACTGTCAGATCACTCCTTATTTCTACAAACCCTGAATACCAATATTCTACCACCAAAACCGTCGAACTTGACCCTATTGATTAAAAACCCTAACTAAAGATTGTAAAATATTCTGTGTATATATGCACGTATATATTTACAAACAAGGAATGGGATGTAAATGCTTGAAGGACAATACCTAAGACTCAACATCTGTATGCATGATTATAAAAAATAATCGATAATAAAAAAAGTCCCATTTGGTGGGATTAGAACTCGCAACGCCTGGATTGCCAGACCCGTACGGATCCCCTGAGCTATCCTGGCTCCCCCCATTCTGTTCTTAAGAAACTCCAAAATATCCTCTCAGGCTTCTAAGCTAAAATATATTGTTTACTCCTAATATTCGTACACCCCGTATTTTGAGCGTTTTCCTTTTGACGGCATGCAAGACATTTAGTGTCCCCAACATATCCTAGCTAATATTAAAACTAATTAGTTAGGTGTGTTAAAAACACATGGTTGTAATCAGACAAACTTCTAGGTCTTTCATCAGGAACGCGCCACGGCTTAGTTAAGATAAGCTAAGATAGTTAGACAGCTTACTAAACTTGGTACGTCGCTGCGATCGAAAATGGCCAGCATTTGAGTACAATGAACCCTGAAGGGTAGGGGCTTTGGAAGGTGGATAAGGAAGTCACCTTTATTGACCTGGATGTAGAGAGGCCTGGCTCATAACAAAACCGGCCAATCGGAGCTCTAGTACTTCCTGAGTGGTTTCCCACTTAGCTCCTCAAGGAGGAAAGGAGAGGGGGGGGGAGAATGCTGAGGTCTTACTAAAATGTCTTCATTATTATATTCGCCACCAACCACAGGTATACTCGAGATCGTCCTTCTACAATCTTCTGAACCAACCTTGGGAAACGACTTTTAGCTGTCTCTATTCACATAAATAGTTAAGCCGAAACATTTGATAATACTTTTAGGAATATGTATCGAATTTCATTATGACTAAAAAACAGTGGAGGGGGGGACTAGGTAATGACATAAATTTTAAAATAAATAAGAAAGTATAATAAAGAATAAATCTCAAATTGCAAAAGCTTGTAGTTATTTTGAACCTCACTACATAAGCATCCTCTCCAGGAGAATTGGTGAAGAAGGAATGACGCTCAATCCTAACAGTAATATATTTCATAAAAGTCATTATCACAAAACTTCTGTAAAAAATAAATATTTGAAAACTATATTTTCAAACCTCTAACTATTATATAAGTCACATAATAAAACGAATATCAACCAACTTTTGAACAATCAGTAGTTTCTAAATATTGTAAACCTCTAACCCGGTTTGATTAACGAAATCTTTCCATGACTTAAAGAAATAATATTTAATGATAATTGTGAAGTATAGCAAGCGTGCACGGCNTCAATTTAGTGGAAAAAGTGGAGGATGCATATACATAAAGTACCAAAAGGAGAGTTTGTTGACCGTAGATATTATCCTAAGATGATTTTAGTTGGGGTTCGGTCAAGGTAGAGGTCAACTAAAATCACCTTAGAGTAAATAAAGTACCGATCACTTCTTACGAAATACTACTGTCGCACCCATACCCTAAAAGCGACGGATAGCCATATTCCCTTGAGGACCAGACTATCTTCCAAGAGAGGCGGAAGCACATTCCTAGCGGGATTGGAACTGGATTGCACCAACCCTTTAAGGGATGAATCGCATATAGAAATCCCTCTAGGGGCTGAAGGCCAAATTAGGCCAGCACTTCGCGGGACGCAGCTTTCCAATTCAAGGGCAGTTCAAATCAAAGCTTCCTCAAATTAAGCATAGATGAACGGAACGGAATATCCCGGCTCACACACGGAGGACTCGGAGTCACACACCCAGCTCCTTCACAGGCTCCCTTCATTAGTATAACGAGGGAGTTTTTTTCCCCCCCTCCCTTTAATCCTTCAAAGGACGAGGCCCTTTCTGTTAGTTCCTAAAATAATTAGTCTGAAAGATTATGTGTCGGAAACTTTTATAAAGAAACTTATGAATGATTAATTTAAAAAAAAAAAGTTCTGAAATTTAGGTAGTTTTTCATCATTACTGCACTATAAATACTGAAATATAAATATTTGTTAGTTAAAAGTTTTTAAGTTTAAGTCTAAGCTCAGTTGAAGTTAAGTTCAGTTTAGGGGCTGTAAACTGTCATTTCACGAGCATTATCAGACTACCTAAATGATGCAAAACATATATTAAGGTTACACGAGAAGTCGAGAAAATTTTTAGAACCAGAAATAATCCCATGTATATAAAAGGAAAAATAATATAAGTTACAAATGCTTCACACACAAGATATATGTAGTTATTTATTTAAAAAAAAAAAAATGTGTTGATATTTAACTCAGTAGTTAAGATTAACAGGGTCTCTCCCCAATACCAACCAATCATTAGATTGAACATAGAAATCGGAAAAAATTGAGGCAAGAGTATTAAAATATTTATTGGGATATATTTATACTTTATCAAAGACAGAAGAACAAATTTATTTGTTCACTATTTTCATGTGCCTAAAAATAAAGAAATATACAAATTTATAGTATATAATAATTAAAAAATGTATTTGAGACACAAATGACTAAGATATAGCGAATACTAATACAACAAAAATAAGGTTTCTACACTAGGGTGGTCAAACAGAACTCAATCAAATAGAACTATTTAATAATTTGAACATAATCTATAGATATGAATTTAATTAAAGTTAAACTACATCCCCTGAATCTCAAAATAAAATAAAAGATCAGTTCATCCGAAAAAATGCTGTAAGAGCAGTTTAAAATTTTTAATTCTTTATTTGTCCCCCATAAAGTTATAAAATATTCAATTAAAAACCAAAAAAAATTATTTATAGTTTATTTTCTAGAAAAAAATAAATTATAAAACCAAAAATTCTTATGAATAAGAATAACCGAGGAAAAAAAAATTACAAAATGTGTAAACAATTAATAAAGTAATAAAGTAAAGAGGGAACAGAATAAAAAATCTATCTGTCCTCGCCAGGAATCGAACCTGGACCTCCTGCTATCCGGGCCGGTATGCTAAATCCATTACACCACAAGGACTAGCCAGGTATCTCATTAAATTCCCTCTACATTAGCGAGAGCCTAACTTACGAGAAAGACAAGAACTTCGTCTTAAACTCGAAGTAGCTGACAAAATGTGTAGTTGATCGGGCAATGACAGTTTGTTCATTACTCATTCTACGGAGTCATCTGATAGACACTTTAGCAAAGAAAGTTTGATGAAAAAACATTTTAAACTGTTCTGCTACCACCTAAGGCAGTATAAGAAATAGTAGGGGAGAGGTTATATAACCTCCAGATTACAAACTCCCTCTACGCGCCCAGAATTTCCGCATCTCATAAAGACGGCAAATTACCATGTCCTGCAGGCTTCCATGGATGTCCATAACGCACACTCTATCTTTACGACGTGCTGCCAAGGGGCGCCATGAATGTCGAACAGTGTTGCTTTACTAGCAAAAGTATCCCACGATAAGGTAGTGAATAAAATGAGATGTATGAAAGCAACAATAAAAGAGACTATTAAAGTAAGAAGAATAAAATAAAAAAAAATCCAAATACATTTGTGCGCTACTGAAATAGAATACATTATTTGCTACTGATAGTGTTGTAACGAAATTATCAACTTGTCCCAGTTATTCCATACCCCTAATAAAATAATAAAATTCTCGACATAATTTATTTGGAAAAGTTATTAAAGAAAATAGCACTCAGCACTTTCCACACTAGTTCAATATATAAAAATATAAAGATAGGGTTTTTTTTTTTTTAAATGGCCAATATTTCTCGTCAATTATTAGATATTACTCATCTATTTAGTCGAAGTCTTATACAATAAAATTACAAAAACATTTTAAAATAAGGCGTATTTTATACTTGTTTAATCAGTATTTAATAATTAAATTTACTACATTAAATAATAATTGATTCACTATCATTTAAGCATCAGAACCATAGAATAAATTAATACCAATTCTTCACATAGGCTTCAGATTTTGCCTTAAATATAGTTATAAAATAGAAATATTTTAATGTCTGCTCACTAAATATGCTGATTATAAAAGTTATTGTTCTTTGATCGTTATTATAATTATACTATAAATATTTAACAAAAATTCAGATAATATTTTAATTTTAATGTCACTATAAACTACTAATTTATGTGAATTAATTTACATAGATTTTGTAATAAATTACTTTTTTTTAAATATAAATAGAAAAAAGTGTATGGATATAGAA
>KZ811535.1:5660-19013 GCA_000696205.2 Oncopeltus fasciatus | reverse complement strand
TCATATATATATATATATATATATATATATATATATATATATATATATATATATATATCATATATATTCTCTCTTCATTTTATATATATATATATAATGAAGAGAGAAAATATCAGATTATAACTGGTAGGTTAGAAATATTAGATATTAGAAATATCAGATTACAAATGATTACACTCATATATATATATATACGAACCAATTTATAAGGAATAGCATAAATTATAACTTCTCGAGCTGTGACAAGATCCATGAGTTCTCAGCCCTCGATACTCGAACCTTTGGTATTTTTGTTCTGCTCAATTAAGATTGAACTCAAATGTAAAGAGTGGTGGTTGAGTGCATGGGAGCAGTTGGAACAGGAGCTGTGACTTGTTTCTTCTTGGATTCCGAGAGAGGTCACCGCCCCTTCTCCCCCAGCTCATGCCTCCCCAGACGCCGGATTGCGCGGTAAACTCACCGGGAGACCCTCACCCCTTCGCCACTTTAAATAACCCTTCCTCCTTTCAAGACTTAAAATAACATCATGTCATTGGACAACCCTATACAGATACAGAGACGGGTGAATTCTGGCATGCTGGAGCTGCATGATATCTCATGCTTGTTGGTTAGTGAAAGGTGAGTGAAAAAAAAAAAAAGTAAATAGTTATTTTAATCATGAAATAAAATCCAAAAAGGACAATGAGAAAGAAAGAGCGGTGAGTTTGACTCTAAAACGAGGGAGAGGAAGAGATTGGAAGGGTACCATATCTTCTTTGAAACCTTCTTAAATATCTATCATTCTGAATATGAACTTTTTTGAAAAATTTCATTTGTGATTTCTTTTTAATACAAGTTGTAACGAAATAAAATAAAAAAATTTCCCAAAACAGGCCCGGGGGAGAAAACCACGTTAAGGATGTAGTATATATTCTTGACCCATGGCACACAAGAGAAAACGTATGGACTGCACACCACATATGGAGGACGCCAAGAATCCTCTATGTCATTGCAAACAGAAGCACAGAAATAAAAACAACAACAACTGTGCACTGAGCATTGAACCAGGGACCTATGGCTCAGGAGTCCAGTACCTTAACCACCAGAACACCGTGATCCTCAGTTGTGACAAAGATATTAAATATTTTACATCTGTAATATTGTGTGTATTGTTGATGTTAAAGGTCATGATGACGTAAAAGGTCATTTTCAAAAGCCCCCCCCCACCCCCCCTCTCTACTCCTTGGCCGATTTTAGCTGCTAACTTCTGCATAATGAAGCTTTAAAACAGAATTTTATTTATTTTAGGAATTGAGGATGTGCGTGCATAAGTGCACTAAGTACTGTAATAATTTTAAAAAGTTCCCTTTCTTGGATAATAGCAAATAGATTCCACTCTCTGATTCAGTTTCTGTCGGCAAACCGTTCGATGTTGAAGTGGGAGTGACCGAATCAAGGAATCTAATACTTCTCCATAATAATAAATTTAGGGAAATATTTATTTTATTTATAAACTCAATATGCATGATAAAGGGATATGGATTGCCTCTAGTTCACTTGGAAATTTCGTTGGTGAAATAAGTGCTTTACGATAAAAATATAAACCTTGACATGATTTTCTCCTTTGCCACATAATATTAAAGCCCATTTTGAATTCTCAAGTAGAACAATTACAGTCTTCTATGGCCCGTCAACTGGTAGCTGACATCGTAGTTGATACGTCTAGCGCCTTTGAACCCCTGTGTGGGGTGCTGGAGCCCAATCATTGTCATATCGCTCATTTTTATTATAGATCTGGCTCCTTGAGTGAGGGAGGCTTGAATCTCCTTTTTCCCCTTAGAATACACACACTGCAGTGGTTTCACAATAAAACTTGATTCACTTCATAGGCAAGCTAAAATTTATTGACTTCTACTGATGAAATGATTAAAGTCTATATTTGCAGTTAGTAAGAACAGTTATTGGCAGTAATTAGTTTACTGTCGCTCTAAGAACTTCAATTCTAACTAATAGAGGGAATATTTCGAACTCCACAGGTTGTCATAATTGCGTTTTTATGACGACTAAAATAAACGCCGGTCTAAAAATGGCAAATTCATTTGCAGACTCAATATGAACTTTAAAATGCTTGAAGCATAAAATTAAATACCGCTGCCGGGTAGAGAAACTAACAAAAGCTTAACAAAAAGATTTGTAAACTACACATATCTAAGACCACATATTGTATACTACATATATGCGCTGATATGTAAAGGCGCAGCCGCATGTTCTATTCGTATTTATGAACATGATAAATTTTTGCTTAAATTGTGACGCATATAAATGTATTAAATTACCACTGTCTTAAATTTGTTATTTAACATTAGCCATGCGATAACTTAATGATATGTAGTTTTGATTTTAATAACTATTTTTCTCTTTCCCAGATAAAGGAACACATAAATTAGAAATGATTATCACGATAACGGCTATTGAACTGTCCATCAAAAACTATTATCTCGTGCTCGTTTATCTTCGCTTTTCCGAAGGCATCCAAATCGTATTCTGACAAACTGAGAGATGTCTCCAGGTATGCTCATGTTGTAAAGAGAGCAATCTTCTTCCACGGAGTGAAGTATAGGTTAGGAATTCCAGTCCCTGAAGATGACTGATGCAATTTAATGTCTTCCCTTCAGATAAGAGTGAAAGCGCCTGCTCGTACATTTTAGCTCCTTTTGGAGAGCTAAGGGGTTGAGTAAGTTAATTCTAGTACCGCTGCAGGCGTACGTGGGTACGTCACATCTTCCACGGNATAGTAAAAAAAGTAAAAATTATTAATTTTTATTTATCTAAAAATTCCCCTTCATTATTAATTCTCAGTTGCAAAGCAGTTTTCTAATTAAAAGGAAAAAAGGATCAACCGATCCTTTTTAATAATTATTGTGTTATAATAAATGACAACACAATAATTTTATTGTGTTGTCATTTATTAGACGCTTTGAACTTTGAACGTTTATATTTCATTCAAAATTATTAATACATTTTATAAAATCTTGATGCCATAAAATACACTGCCGGACAAAATTAAAGAATCACTTCAATATTTTGAAATTACTGAACAGTATAGGGTATTTTTGAAAATATTCGTTTTTCTTTGGAAGTCACACTTTATTATAAGGGTAATAAAAAATAAAAAATTCTTTTCTAGAAATTTTTAATAGGAAAACAAATCAAAAAATAAAAATGTCCTACAGTCTCAAAATGAAAAAGTAAATCTTTGAAATGAAATGAAATAACAAAACTGAATAAAAAGGAAGAATTCGAGGAAAACGATCAATAATTGGTATTCCCACCTCTAGCTCTGATAATTGCTTCCATTCTCCTGCCCATTCCAGCGACCAGGGCTCTTACATGTTGTTCTGGGATGTTGTTCCACTCTTCCACTAACATTTCCCTTAAATCTGCCAAATTTTGTGGGTCTCGGGCGCGGACACGTCTTCCAAGCATGTCCCATACATGCTCTATTGGGTTCATATCTGGACTTCTGGGTGGCCAAACCATAACGTCAATTTCTTCTTGTCTGAGGAAATTTTGCACTGATCGAGCAACGTGAGGTCGGGCATTATCGTGCATAAAAATAAAGTTACCTGCGATATTTCTGGCGAAAGGTATTACATGTGGCTCAAGTACCTCCCTAATGTACCTGTCAGCAGTTATAGAGCCACGGTTCACAAGAACCAACTCTGTACGGGAGTTTAAATTTATGCCCCCCCACACCATCACTGACCCACCACCAAACGCAACCCTTGGAGAAAAAGTGCATGGAGCATACCTCTCTCCCCGCCTTCGCCATACCTTTTCCCGTCCATCTGGAGATCGGAGACAGAATCTTGACTCATCGCTGAATAATACGAGGCTCCAATCTTCCTGAGTCCAGTTTAGGTGCTCCCGAGCAAACCTCAAGCGCTCAACCCGGTGTTCCCTGGAGAGAAGAGGTCCAGTAGCTGAAGGATGGGAGGTCAATCCATAATCGTTGAGTCGTCTTCTCACGGTTCGCTCTGAAATTTGCACATTCCTGAACCTCTGGAGGAGACCACGCAGACTGTTACCAGTTGATCGGCGATCCCGAAGAGCATGCAGTTGCAAAAATCTCTCGTCACGGTGGGAAGTTGACCTCGGACGGCCTTGTCCGACTCTTCTTGTATGCCCTCCAGTTCGACGGTGCCTATTAAGCACCCTGGACACTACGGATTGTGACCGCTGGAGCCGTTGCGCAATATGCCTTTGAGAAAACCCTTCTTCACTCAAAGCAACAGCACGAATTGATTCCTCTTCGGTCAATGCTCTTCTGTTGGCCATCACAACGTTCTTACTAAACTCACAAGTAAAAACTAAAGTCTCTTAAATGTTAGAAAATCTTCAATAAGATGAATCTTTGCTAACAACTAACCATTTACTGATAGGAAGAAAGAAAAGAAGTGGATTAACTGACCCTTTTCTCCATAAACGGGTGGGAATATAAACAGGTACAGGATTAACTGGATAAAATACAACACAAAGTCCAGTCTGAGGAAATGGAATTTCTATTTTTATCTCTTATGTAATAATAATATAAATATTTGTAAGTGATCCTTTAATTTTGTCCGGCAATGTATATACGGAATCCATAGTACGAAATAAATATACTTATGAGAGAGAAATATGTATTAGATTAGATTACATTATATTTCTTTATTGTTATAGGATACATATCAATCTTTTATCTTGACGACAATTTTAAGCTTTAAAGAAAAGTAGTAATCTTTCTTAGATGTTTTTAGTTGGGGTTCGGTCAAGGTAGACCAAAAAAACACAAATTTTAAAAATGTAGTTTTTAATAAAGGATTATCAGCCGACGTTTCGGCTCACATTGTAAGCCATCTTCTGGGCTGTAGAAATACAATGAAATGAGAATACAATAACCAGAATGCAATAATAGAGAATTGCAATATTATAATGTGATATCAAGAGTATGAATGTAGAAAGCTATGTAAGAGAAAAGACAGGTAAATTTTTTTATTCTGTTCCCTCTCATGAATTGGCTATGTAAGAGAATTTAAAAAGATTTTGAAAAAACAATTAAAAAAAACAATTTGAAAAAACATGCAAACAACAACTTATTGAAAAATAATTGAATAACATTAAAACAGTAATTTGCCACACCTACCTATCATGAAGACATAGTTACATAGCTTTCTACATTCATACTCTTGACATCACATTATGTTATTGCAATTCTCTATTATATTATTGCCAATTATTATTGGCCTACAGCCCTGACGATGGCTTACAATGTAAGCCGAAACGTCGGCAGATAATCCTTTATTAAAAAATACATTTTTTAAATTTCTGTTTTTTGGATCTACCTTGACCGAACCCCAACTAAAATCATCTATGAATAATATCTACGGTAAAAAAAAACTCTCCTTTTGAGTAGTAATCTTTGTTACCACTAATCTGACAACAAATTAAAACAAAAATAGAATGAAGAAAAGAAAATAATTTTAATCTAAAGAAGTAATCATAGTAATAGTATTAATAATAACAATGATGGGGTAAGATTTGTAAATTATCGTTATTGACATACTAAATTTGATTATTCATCCTCTTGTGATTCCGGAATCTGCAACGCATCAAAAAAAAAAAAAAAGCTAGTAATGTACTTGTCTAATACGTCGTCAGAAAGTGTGCCAAAGAGGTCCTACAGAAGAACGACGAATTTTCCGAGACTAAGAAATTAACTCCCTAGATACTGGAATATATTCCAGAAATACATTCCGATTTCTTGGTTTAGGAATGTATTTCTCGATATGTCTGTACTGCGAGTGAGTAACTGGAGCATTCCAGCCTTTTACTCCTCGACCACGAGAAGCTGTCTTAAGTCTTATATCAATCCATAACCAAGTATATTTCCTTCTGAACAGAACGGATTCAACATTACATTTCCTATAATCTCGGATAGCACGCCAGCAGAGCTCTATACGCTTCAGGATCACGTGTTCCATTCTCTGAATGCCATAGACTCATCGCGATAGTGCCTTCTGATTCACATATCCGTACTGAAAATGTGAATGTTGACCGAACCACTTACGTAAAATCAGAGTGAGAACCAAGGGGGAAATAAACCTGTCCTGAAAATACCTTCTCAAAGGAAGTGGAGCTGGTCCTACGTTTTCGCTCAATCCGTAGAGTACATGATCCTTCTAAATCATCGTACACTTGAACATTAACCCGAGGACATTCGAGTGTAAGGACAGGTTAAGGACATTTATACTCAATAGAGGGAAATATAGATTATTGAGAACTATGGTAATATGCTGGATATTTTTTTATTTTATTTATTTATTTTTTTTTTTTTTGTAAGTGGATGAGAGAGGAAGCAGGGTCGCTTTCTCTTACTTGTAGGTCAGAGACAACGCTTGCTTATGGCCTCAGCTCCGGTCCTGTCTCAAACAACAACAAACAAGTTGTGCAAGGAAGCACCTTTCACACTTCTATTTCAAGTATATGGTGAGCCCCCTTACACGACTTTCTTAACCCTTCTAGTTTACCGAATGTCACGTTTTCGTCATTATAAAAAAATCTTATAAATATCCATACATTGATTATTTATTTATTTTTATTGGAACTGATGACATTACATGATTAAAATTTGATTAAAGTTCGAAAAACCATTCATTTCTAACTAACTGGAAGAACAACAGGGTTATTCTCAGTCAAGTTTATCGTTAACGAATCCTTACGTTTTATATAGTAAAAAAAGTAAAAATTATTAATTTTTATTTATCTAAAATATTTTGCATTTCTCTGTAAATTTTATTTTAGCTACTGACTAAAAATTATAAGAAACCGCTTTATTAAAGTTATGGAGCAGCTTTCTCACTTAATTTGATATACCTTTTGATAAACCCAATCTCCTCTGGTATAACTTGATATACCCTTTGATAAACCATTAATATATCCTTTGATATACCCAATCTTTTGATATACCTAATCCTTTGATATATCGTTTGATTATTAAAATGGAAAGAATGAGGTCCAGAAACTATATGAAACTATAGAAAAATGTCTGTCACATATTAACAGCTGAACTATGCAAATTTCTCATGTTTCATAGACAATGGACGTAAATACAGCAAATGAATAATTTGGTCTTCCAAGCAGAGGATAATCATTACCACCCTCATGGTCACTAGGGCTAGTACCGTTGTCAATTCTTCTAGACACTGTTTTAGTGAGTGCGAACTGTTTAGAAAAAGTGGGCGAAGCGCTGAGCTTTCACAGTTACATTCTGTGAATATCTTCTTTTAATAAACATTTTTAATGTAATGGAATATAGGCGTTATAAAAACAATCCTTCCAATTTCAAGGAAAACATTCTACTCACTAGATAAGATGAATTCATGCAACGGTTTCTAACAGTAAGCCTAAATACCGAAGTTGGTTTTAATATTTTAATAATAAGAGTGCAATCCTTTCCAGTTAAGGAGGAGAAACGATCTAAAGGGTTATTATTATTTCTACCACCAATGAATATAGAACTCTCATACCTTATATTCTCCGTCTTCATTGGTTTCTGTACACCATCTCACCATATAAGGTATGAGAGGAGAAACGATGTTATACATTTTAACGAAACTATTGTTGCACATCGTAATGTGTAGCTTGTGTACGTTACACATTTAGTGACGCCATTAAAATGTGGTAACGAGTCGGTTTATATAATGTTGACTGGACATTTGACTATGTGTTTAGTTTATTTTTACATAAACATTTTTTTTTTTTTTTACTATGGGTTTAGTTGTTTTTTTTTCTCCTTCTACCCCGAATATCAGGAAGAAAAAGCTTATATGTTTCTTTAGTGAGGAGTATTCATCTTCAGCAATGTACTGGACGGGAAGAGGCAGCAAGGCACTTCACAGCCCACGTCAGGTAGCATTTCCCTTTTGGAAAAGCTTAATCCCCTTGAAGTTTGCCGCTTGAACATGAAAAGAAAATTGTTCAGATGGGCCTGAAAGAACTTCATGCAGGTTTGAACCATAGCAACACTAGGTGCATATGAGGAGAGGCATGTTTTTGAGTTTCAACCAGCTTGAAAATGTATTTCATAAATTCTCTTTCATAAAGTAAATCAAGTAATAATAAAAAGAAGAGAGATAAAATGTAACTAAAATAAATGGAAAAAACCGCTTGAAAAATCTCCATGCAATACCAAACAAAAAAAAAAAAAAGGCTCTTAGTATGCGTGTAAAAATTTTCGATTAGAATAATGAGTAAAACAAGAAAAAGAACAGAGAATTACATAAATCAGAATAAACGACATAGAAGTACAACTGAAAGAAAAATAGAAAATATATTAATACACCTTCCTTAATGAGGGATAAAAATAATTCCCTTAAGTTTTCGTGATTTACGGCAGGAAACTTTTTAACGGAGGGAAGAGATGATAAAACCAAAAGCAAGGGGAAATTAATGCTGATTGGAAAAACAAAACCAATGAAAAATTTTTATAAATATTATTTTTTTGTGGTATTTAATCCCATGTAAATTTTACTAATTTTTTAGTGCAAGGGAACAGAATAAAAAATCTAACTGTCCCAGCCAGGACTCAAACCAGGATATCCTGCTATCCGGGCCGGTGCATTTACCAATTATGCTACCGGGACAAGTCTGATAAGTTATTAAATTCCCCGCACTAGTGTCGAGAGTCTAACCTCCTGTTCTGTTCCCTTGCACTAAAAATTAGTAAAATTTACTTGGGATTAAATACCACAAAAAATAATATTTATAAAATTAAAATTTAAAAGTAAATAACGAGAGTCATTTAAACAGCTTGACAATGTCAGCTCCTCCGACCATAAGACGATATATTCGTCGGCCTCCGGGGGATAGACTCTCGATACTAGTGCGGGGAATTTAATAGCTTATCAGACTGGTCCCGGTAGCATAATTGGTAAATGCACCAATAGCAGGAGATCCAGGTTCGAGTACTGGCTGGGACAGTTAGATTTTTTATTCTGTTCCCTTGCACTAAAAATTACCAATGAAAAAATGATTATTGATATGAGAGATATGGCCTTGGGTGTTACAATTCTATGAGTACAAAATGAAACACGTTTGACGGGGAATTAAAAGACGGAGGAATTAAGGAAGGTGACCTAGGGTCGCATGAAGGTGTCATAAGAAAGAAGAATAAATTAATTGAATTTTAATTCATCACACGAATGGACTTGACTTTTTTTTACGTAGGTAGAAAGAGAAGGACTATTTATTATTACTATTATTTACGCTTGTTCTCTTTCTCTTGCTCTCCATTGAAAAACAGTGCCATTATCTCTTATCCAAATCTCTCAGCATAGACGCATTAGGCATTCAATAAAAGTGGTTGGCATAATAAATATCCTTTTGATCTGCCAAATTATGCCGTATGTAGAACATTAACAAAAGTAGTGCTGTACCCATCCACCCTCCCTTCAAACATTATGGCAAAATTGCAAAGATAGGTTAGGTAGAACTTTAAAATGTAAATTATTATTATGCCTTACCAAATTATGTTTTACTAAAAAAGAGTCACTGAGCTTTAAAATTGAACCTCACCTTTACCACCAATTTTATAAGAATAACATGTTCTATCTCTATTGAACTCATTGATTTAAATATATATATATTCTATCTTATCGCGTAAATACGACAGACAAATATCAATATTCTGAGCACAATCATCCTGGATCTAGTTCATTTCTTGGGAGTTATTTTCTTATTATAGCCTATTAAATAAATAATCAATCACAGATTAATAACTGCTCCATTTTAATAAAGATCATAAATTAATTCAAAATTAATTGATTTAATAACAGGGTGAGAATGAATTAATGACGTTGAAATTCCAGAGATATAAATATTATATTTGGTAGTGGTATTTTACCCCACGTAAATTTTAAACAATCAATGAGAGGGAATAGAATAAAAATCTATCTGTCCCAGCCAGGAATCGAACCTGGATCTCCTGCTATCCGGGCCGGTGCATTTACCAGTTACGCTACCAGTCCTGGTTGCATAACCGGTAAATGCACCGGCCCGGATAGCAGGAGATCCAGGATCGATTCCTGGCTGGGACAGATAGATTTTTTATTCTATTCCCTCTCATTAATTGTTCCAGAGATATAATGTAATTGAGATCCTAGGATGAAATTTAGATCCTGGGCTGGTTTTCTTCTGGATCATCTATTCATCATTAGCCTTCATCACTTCTTAACTAATAAGCTATAATTTTATTGTATTTATAGTCATAATGGTAAAATGAAAAGATTAATAAACAATTTTAACTAGCTACTTCTATAATACGTTTGGGTGTATTTGAACCAATTTCTTTTCCAAAGTCCGAAATAAAAAAATTAAAAAAAAAGGCTTCCAGGAAAAACTCTAAAAACTCAGCGGTTTTTCGGTTTTTCTGTGTTTAATTGACAAAAATAAGAATAAAGTTTAATTTAACCATACAAGCCGGTTTATTTTTCTTTGTCGACTGCTGCCAGATTTGCAGTTTAGAAGGATTTGCAGTTTGCTATTAGGTCAGCAGTCAGTCCTGCTGGCAGGGTAGGAAGAGCTAGCCCCAGCAGAGAACCTCCTACCCTTAAGTATGAGCGGTTCCCTTACGGACGCTGTGCGTGTACGACATGTTAAAGCTTTAAAGTAGCCGGGAGGGAAGGAACGGTTGCAGCCTTCGCAGTTACATTGAGAAATACCCATGACATAAGTTATATTTCGAAAAAAAAAAAAAAAAATTGTTATCTCTATTATAAAAAGAGGTAGACACTCCCCCACCTTCATATTACATTCTTAAAATATCTTCCTTAACAAGCATTTTTTTAATAAATAATATTGTCGATAAAAGTTATAAATTACATTTTGCACCTTTTAAGTTCTATTAACTTTTCGTAACCCTGATACTAAATAAAATATTGCAATTTAAATTAGATGATTTTAGTTGGGGTTCGGTCAAGGTAGATCCAAAAAACACAAATTTAAAAAAAAAGTGTATTTTTTTAAAAGATTATCTGCCAACGTGTTTCGGCTAATATTGTAAGCCATCTTCAGGGCTGCCTATCATAAAGACGAGAGAGGAAGTCCTGTCCCTTAGTTCACATTTCCATGACTGGGAAAAATTCACATTTTTTTGGATCTACCTTGACCGAACCCCAACTAAAATCATCTAATAATAATATCTACGGTCAAAAAACTCTCCATTGCAATTTAAATTTTGATCACAAACCCCACCCTTAGCAGATACCCGTATTAACGAACTCTAACGGTTTAAAAAGAGAAGCTAAATATCGAATTTGGTTTCTTTGTTTTAAAATTACGGACACAAGACAGGAAACTAAGTAATAATGTTTATGCTCATTACATTTTAATGGAGGGTGGAAAGATATTTAAGAATGTAACTGGATGGGTTGAAGGCCCACTTCTCCATTAGTAGTTAATCAAGTGTCAGCGTCAGCGACATCATGATAACCATCATGGTTCTTAAGATCAGTATCTTAGTCATTATTTTGTTTAAGTCCATCTTTAATGAAATCTGCTTAATTTAGGCCACTCCTGCCTAACAAAACTTGCCATACGTATCGAAATAAAAAGCGAGATTACAAGTTCGTTGAGGAGCTAAAGCACATCCAACAGAAGTATCAGCTTGTCTACATCCTCAAGTGTGACTGAAAATAGTCTTTCGTCATTGGGGTTGCAATATTTGTTTCTCCGCAATGAAACTCGAAACACTTTTTTTAATGATAAATAAATTGTTTAGAAGTATCACAGTGAAATTGTACAGTTAAAGCCAGGATTTACTTGATCTTCAAAATTTTAATTTTACACTCTCGAACTAATTTATTTATTTACGTAATTTTAATAGCAAAAATTGGCTTTTGCTATTGGATACAAAACTCAAAATGGGATCGTTAATGTGCAACGCCGTGTAAATTGACGCGATTGGGTTGTCCAAATATTTATTGTTCGTTCAAAATTACACACACTTCAACTTCCTATTTTTTTATATCATTTATATATTGCGCATCGACTGCTGATGGTCATTAGCGCTAATTCAGCTTCCTATTACCATAATGTTTAACATATTTTCTAAAATTTAGTGTTATAAAAATAAATTTTCTTAAATTTGTAAAAAATATTTAAAAATAAAAATATTGAATCAAAATTATAATATTGATTTTGGTGATTATTCACTCAAACTATGTAGTAAGAATTAAGTAAAGCCTGGCTGTCATTATTATTAGTTTGAGAGTAAAATAGGTAATTTATTTTAAACCTGTTTCCATAACAAGATACTTGGCCTTAAAAATTAATGTTTCATCAGTAATATACAATAATCGAAAGGCATATATCTATCTACTATATACCTTATAGTATATACTATAGGGTTATATAGTAACACCCAGCCCCTCTTATTTAGTAATAAATTATAACTTTTCAAAGTTATTTTTGAGGTATTATTGCTACAACAAAATTAATTGTAAATTAAAACAAGAACTCATTTTCACAACTGTGTGAAGTTTAACAAAGATCTACCTCTAGGAAGGACCATTATCACCCATTTTTTTTCTATGAGCAAAGTTAGTTTTAAAATACTCTCCCTCAACTGGAGGGTTGAGCCTGTGTTTGTTTCATCTCGCCTATTTCCCTCACACGGTGCCGAGCCGGAAAAATACATTCATTCGTACAGCCTTCTCATAACAATGGCCGTTCCGCAGTGTGTAAATATAATTACACTAGAATGGAGCATCCTAAAAAAGAAGAAAAAAAAAAAATTTAAGAATGAAAATAAGCAAGATGAGCGGCCTCCCTCTTTTAGAAACAGTAAAATCAAATTCTGAATTGGAGCTTCTTTCCATGAGCAGTCGAATTTGTTTCTAAAGAGCTGGAATCGGGAAAAATGAAAGGGCTTGAATGAAAAATATATTTTTTTAAATAATAATTATGCCGTTTGAGCTTTTTTCTTCCTATTTGTTTATTTTCCCCGTGTCATTCGACGTTTCGAGCCTTTTTTTTTCTTTTATCTGGCTCATCTTCAGGTTCACTTAATAACATTCAATTTGCTGTCCTTTTAATTGTTATATAAAATATCATGTGCCTTTTCCTAAGAATTTGTTCTTTTAAATTTGTTATAGAGGGTTATGTTTTTCTAATTTTGCTTTTTATTTTTTTATTACAGTTCTAAACATGACCTGAGGGAGTAAGTAAGGGGGAAGCACTACCATTATAAGGATGTTTGTCCAAAAAAAAATTGGTTATGAATTCTAAGCTCTAAGGTTTCTCACTTATTTTGTTCTCTTTGGAGATTGAGTAGTA
>KZ811524.1:0-11199 GCA_000696205.2 Oncopeltus fasciatus | reverse complement strand
ATTTATGCCAAGGGAAGAATATAAGTATTCAGTGTATAGGAGGTATTCATTATACCAAATTCAGTATGTAAGTATGTAATGGTGAAATACAGCCAGATCGAGTTCACCTTGACTAACTTAGAAAACTGAGGATGAGGCGTTAACCTCGAAAGCGCTCTGCGTTGAAAAAATATATGTTTTACTCATACAGAGTGAGTATGAACTGTGGAGGTTACTGACCATTTCTCAATAATATCACCTACCTTTGATTGAAAACCTCCACCAGCCAGTTATTGCTTAGAAAGTTAATTTATTTCACAGTATAGAAAAGACCCCTTGAGAATAAGGACTGCAAGTACGAAAAATGTCGGGGGAATAATACCAATTTTTCAGATGTAATTTAAAATACAAAAAAACAATGCATCCCTGTTTTTTATATAATGTTACGGCTGGCTCTATGTAAGGTACCATTTTATAAGAAAAATTTTACTAAATCATGCTTAATATAATTTCCCTGGTTATTTTTCTAAATAAAATACTTTTTTAAATAAAATAAATATGCACAAATTTATTTAAATTTTTTAAAAATTGGATATTGTACGAGCATGTATTTGCATGGTAGCGAACTACCCAATGATCATGTCTACCTAGGGTCTTCAATAATTTTGCATATTAAACGGGTATACAAGTATTGAAAGACTGTTTCATGAATAAGAATAATAGATAGTTTATAAAATAAAAAATTAAATAAATTCTGAAATCCCGATCAATTTATATGTGCTTGCTGGTGAATGTGATCAGATATAAACATGGGAAATACTGAGTATCACTATCGTTGGCCATATGAGGTTTTTTTTTTAGTCACCCTTTTCACCCTTAGAGACATGGAGGGTGAGAGGCTATCTACAGGCTGTCGTCCCGTTCTAAACATCCATGGCGCATAGATGGATTTTACGTAATTACGGTTAATAGTTAGCCAGGGGCTGGATTTGGATCCGCTGCGCTAGAATTGCTATGCCCCCTCAGGTATTCAGCCTTTGCCAGGGGCGGTTGATGAGTAATGTAATATGAACGTCAGAATTCATTGGAGTAAACATCTGCACTGGTATTTTGGGGGGGAGGAGTGGGGGAGAACTCCCCCGCATAGAGTAAGCCGAATTCCAGGCCATTCAAGAAGTCCGGAAGTTTGAAATAAACAAACACAGAAGATTAATCAGTGAAAAGTCAGGTTGATAGGGTGAATGTGGCAGAAGTTCTGTGCCAATTTGTCCCTGTTCTATTTAGGCATCATTCTAAAGAACAGAGGTTTTTTTCAATTAATTCAGCCGGGGTCAAAAAAGTATTAGCTTCAAGTTTCGTGAAGTATTCTTCTATCGTGATAGTTTGAAATTCTTTCAGAATCTGGAAATTCACTACGCCTTTTAATGTCCAGAAAGTAATTAGCCAAACTACCATTGGATGCAGGTTTTGGAAAATTATTGGTTCCTCGTCAACCGATAAACACTGATTGGATCGTCAAAAATTGTGCTACAAACCCCATTTTTCGTCGAAGGGGATGACCCTGCATGAAATGGGTGCGATTTTTAAGTAGGATGCTGAAGGAAGTGCATATGTTATGCGGCTAATCTTTTATTGGCTCCTTTAAGTTTATCAGGGATTCATATACCTTCCTTTACTTTTCCCAGATGATGGAGATAATTCCAGGCAGAGGTTGATAGGCAGAAGTATAAAATTGTCAGGCCACTTTAGGACCACTTTGGCGAGGACTCATCTCAATTATTCTTCGAACTTCCACTACAACAACAATCTTTAGCCGACCCAAGCGAATATCATCATCGACTGTGTCTTCACCTGCTCAAAATGTGACAGAGTGAAACTCTGTTTTCCGCAAAGATTGAAGCTGGACAATTCAAAAATGGACAATTTATACGTATATATAAGAGCTCAGTAAGAATTATAAAGATAATTTATATGCGACATTTTCAATTAAAATTGTGTACATACCAATTTGAGCAACTTCCAGGGGGTTAGGTCCGCTGATTTTCATTACTACAGTAACAAATTTTTTTGTAATGCAGGATTTAAAAATTACATATGTAAAATTTGAATTTTGCGAAACTTGTAATTTAAGGGCCTTAACTAATTTTAATTGGAGGAATAATTTAAATTTTACTATACAAATAACGTATTTGCTTGACGTCATTGCACTCTTTAATTTTGTTCCTTTAAAATTTCTTGGCACTAGTTTAGCTAATAACTACATAACATTTTCCTTCTTCTATTTCATCAAAAGTTTAATTTTTTTATCATGTGAAATAGTTTTTTCTTATCAAATATGGTAGAAAAATAACTTGTTATTGTTCCTTTTCCTCTAACATTTATTATATTTAGGCCGACTGAAATGGGCGTGAGAATATTAGATGATTTCAATATTAGATGACTAGATTTCAATAAAAATTTAGATTTTAATATCTAGTTATACTGCATCAGTTGTTGCTAGTGAATATTATTGAAATATTCTATACAAATAGTTCTAAGAGTGTAATTATCTATATACTTAACACTTGTTAATTAAAGAAAATTTAAATAAAAAATAAAATAAAATAAGGCCCCAAGACAGCTGTATCGCTTTTGTGACGTTTATACAGGAATTGAGTGAGGAAATTGTGTTAGAGGTTGTTTTTGGTTGTTAGAATTACTGATCTTGCAGAGATATAATCTTTGAAAGAAGTATTTCCTGGTTCCCTAGAAATTATTCGCTTTGTACACAACGCAGAAATATTCCGGCAGTAACACCCCCATGGTAAATGACTTTACATAGCTGTATTGTTTTCAAGTTTTTGAAGAATAAAATAGCAGGTGTCAACTCTAGTCTCAATAAAACAAAGAAATATACATTTACGGAATTTTCTTTCGTCTAATGTTAGTGAAACAATTAATTTNAACTTTTCACTCCTTCAACTTTCTTTGAAAAATCGTCTTGAATTTCCTTTATACTTATTGTCATTGCCTCTGATTTTCGTGAATTCACTATTTCAGTTCAGTTTTGATATATTTATTCAAGCCATTATTTTCTTGTAACAAAATCATTTATTTTGACCCCATCTCTTATTTAAGATCGGAATTTAAGTGTGAGTGTACAGAAAGAGAACTGTGGCAAACAACACTGCAAAAACAGTTTATCGAATCCTGTAAGTGGTGTTTCGAACAATAGTAAAAGTTTGCTTATTGAAGGAAAAAGAGCCAAGGGTTTACGCATAAATAATTTATGTAAATATAATGTCTGATATAATAATAATGCCTGTTTTTACCTCTTATGTCTTATTATAATATGTTATCAGACTTATACATTAGTAATACTTGAACATACTTGATAAGCAAACATTTATAGGGTACAATAGAAAAAAAATCTACAAGACAATTGACCTACTGATTTCTGGGGTACCGCTAGGCCTTTCAATATCCGACGAGTACAATATTTTCAATTTAAAATCCAATAATATCAAACGCTCCATATTATGTGTCCAACTCTGCTTCAATGTCCCTTACGCCCACGGTCTCATCCCCTTTAACATCTAGGTATGTTCTTTGCTGCCAACTTCGCAGCCCGCATAACTATAATTTACTAGGTATGTTGTTAATGAATCCAATTTTCTCCTCTCATATATTCACATATATATANGTGTGTGTGTGTGTGTGTGTGTGTGTGTGTGTGTGTGTGTGTGTGTGTGTGTGTGTGTGTGTGTGTGTGTGTGTGTGTGTGTGTGTGTGTGTGTGTGTGTGTGTGTGTGTGTGTGTGTGTGTGTGTGTGTGTGTGTGTGTGTGTGTGTGTGTGTGTGTGTGTGTGTGTGTGTGTGTGTGTGTGTGTGTGTGTGTGTGTGTGTGTGTGTGTGTGTGTGTGTGTGTGTGTGTGTGTGTGTGTGTGTGTGTGTGTGTGTGTGTGTGTGTGTGTGTGTGTGTGTGTGTGTGTGTGTGTGTGTGTGTGTGTGTGTGTGTGTGTGTGTGTGTGTGTGTGTGTGTGTGTGTGTGTGTGTGTGTGTGTGTGTGTGTGTGTGTGTGTGTGTGTGTGTGTGTGTGTGTGTGTGTGTGTGTGTGTGTGTGTGTGTGTGTGTGTGTGTGTGTGTGTGTGTGTGTGTGTGTGTGTGTGTGTGTGTGTGTGTGTGTGTGTGTGTGTGTGTGTGTGTGTGTGTGTGTGTGTGTGTGTGTGTGTGTGTGTGTGTGTGTGTGTGTGTGTGTGTGTGTGTGTGTGTGTGTGTGTGTGTGTGTGTGTGTGTGTGTGTGTGTGTGTGTGTGTGTGTGTGTGTGTGTGTGTGTGTGTGTGTGTGTGTGTGTGTGTGTGTGTGTGTGTGTGTGTGTGTGTGTGTGTGTGTGTGTGTGTGTGTGTGTGTGTGTGTGTGTGTAAAATTTTTAATTAAGAAGCAGGTTGCCATTATTCAAACTTAAACAATCACTTTTATTCTTTGATGTATTGTATTCTTTTCCTAGCATGTTTCGGCATTTCAGCCATTTTTTAAGGGGTTTATATCAATTCAATGATAATTAACGATTATTTATTTTTATTCTAAATTTGAGATAAGTTACAATAGGCTAATTTAAACCTTCTTATCATGCCATTAATAAGAGTTAGAATGAACCGTATCACTAATTTTACATGAAATGGGTAGTCTAACCAACATTCTAGGAAACCTAAATAAATATATAAGTAAATAAATATATTTAGATTTGCTAGAATGTAGGTTAGACTTTGTAAAATAAGTGACACAGTTCACTCTGACTCTTACTAATGACAAGATAGGAACATTCCTGTAAATCAAGATAAAGTAAAGTAGGTTTAAATTAGCCTTTTGTAACTGATCACAAATGTAGAATAAAAATTTCAAAACGTATTTATTTGTATTCATTGTTAAATAAAAACATTTTTGTCACAAAATATAGTAAAATAGTTTGCTGTTCATATTATTTATGTGCTGCTAGTACGTATCAGTGTATGTGATCCATCACTTAAGCCGTCATAGAGTGTAATTTTGCTCTAAACATATTCTCATGGACATTAAAAGCAAAAAGACGGGATTAGAAAATTTCGAAAAGTTATTATAACCCCCATTTATTTGAAAAAGAAGTTGGCTGTCAGCAATCCTAACTTGGGACTCATTGTGCTCGATCGTCGCTTGGTTAAATGTCAATCTTTCCTGCGGCTTTCGAGCGTTCTTTGTCTTCACAAAATGCTGATGGGTGATTTTATTTGTGTTGAGCGACTGCTTCTTCAGTTACCATTAACGTTCCATTGTCCTTCATATCAAGCAATCTATTCTACTTAAATGGAAATACAAATTGCCTTCTTAATTAATTAGACGATAAGAAAATAAATTACTCTAGAGACCAGCGTTTAGAAAAAAATTTACAGAGCGTAATAGGTGAAAAATAAAGTTTTGCAACTGTCTGTTTTGTTACATTAAACTGTTGGTATATGCAGTCTTACTATTTTAAAAATATATAAACCGAAATTAGATATCCTGCTTACAAGGCATTCGTTGTTAGATGAAATGGAATGATTGGTGATGCGATAAGTAATCATCAAATCTTTACTGTCATTTGTCCGAGTTTGAGATTGATATTTCTCGGGTATGGCATACATTTATGAAATGATTACTGTTCTCTAATGTTGTATTTTATGATACATGGCTAATTTTTCCTTGATTTGTGTTCAATTCTTATGAATAACGAAAATACTAATATATTTAATGATAAATAGGTCCCCATGCTACTTAATTTTAGTAGAAACTAAATGGCTTCTTTTCTTTTTTTTAATTTGATTTATGGTGTTTAATCCCATATCGATTTTAAACAATTAATGCCCTCCATAGCAATCCTCCATAGCAGTCCCAATCCTCCATAGCAATCCTCCATAGCAATCCCCTATAGCAATCCTCCATAGCAGCCCCAATCCTCCATAGCAGTCCCTAATCCTCCATAGCAATCCTCCAATCCTCCATAGAAATCCTCCATAGCAGTCCCTAATCCTCCAATCCTCCATAGCAATCCTCCATAGCAGTCCCAATCCTCCATAGCAATCCTCCATAGCAATCCCCTATAGCAATCCTCCATAGCAGCCCCAATCCTCCATAGCAGTCCCTAATCCTCCAATCCTCCATAGCAATCCTCCATAGCAGTCCCTAATCCTCCAATCCTCCATAGCAATCCTCCATAATCCTCCTCGGACAAATGACAGTCAGCCATTTTAGGAATGTTCGTATCTTGTCATAATAAGAGTCTAGTTCCCTTGAACGGAATAAAAAATCTGCACTATCTCAGCCAAGACTCGAACGTGGATCTCCTGCTTTCCGGGCAAGATTGCTTGCCATTACACTAATGTAATGAACTGGCTGAGACAGTTCACATTTTTTATTCTATTCCCTTGCATTAATTGTTCTAAATTGCTTCTGTTTAATTGACTTTTAGAGGGCTAAAAGTTTATTGAGGGTTGTGGAATTGGCAGACCATTAGAAGGCGTCCATTTGAGGGGGAGTTCCATCATGGTCAGGCGGCAGAGGGAGGTTCGCTGGCGCAAGGTCGGGAGAGAATTGTAGGCAGGGAACAGCTGTCTGGAAGTGGGCCGAGCTCTGAGAGAGGGAGAGAGGTAAATACGCCCTGGGTTGAGGTCTTGGCTGCCGACCAGAGACATACCTGACTAACCTATTTTTGGCAGATCACCCCTCCCCTCCTGGTTCTCTGTCTTCTGTCTCCCTTTCTCACGGTTTTCCACTGTCTCCTCCTCCTCAGACGAGACGCCGAATCAGACACTTTTACTCCTTTTTTTTACTTTCCCTCCTTGACCTTATGACGTGTAGGTAAACAGAGTATACGGTTCATTGGTTCATCAAAGCAAGGGAATAAAATGGAAATCTAACTGTCTCAGCCAGGACTCGAACCTGGATGCCCTGCTCTCCGGGGAAGTGCGGTAGCCATTTACTCCACTGAGACTAGCCAGATAAGTTATTAAATTCCCAGTGATAAAATACCACGTTGGATAAAATACCGCAATAAAAATAATATTTATATTTTTTGTTCTTTTTTCTGTGTGACTCCTCGCGCGTGTTCACACACACACTTATGTAAACGATCACACGCTCACATGCATTTACACTACCTAAATTTTAATTCATTATTATTATGAGTTTATAATATTTACTATATACTTATATATTATGCATATTATAAGTGTACAATGTTTAATAATAAATCATTAATTACTGTATATTAATAATTTATATGGGTTCCAATTTTGGAATTGCGATTAAATTTGGTGTGTGTGTTTCGTCAAATTTTTTCCTTTTTTTCAATAAAAATATGAATAAAGTACAAAAAGAAAAAATCTGTAAAAATGGACATTCTACACTACGTTAAATTCTGATTAAGGAGAAAATAACTATAAAAATGAATCCGCTATTAAAATAAGATGTTAAATTTAATTATTCTTAAGTATAGTATTCTGCAATTTTGATTTGATACTTCATCGAAACATATAATTCTCTTTGAAACTACTATCATATTTAAATATGGATTGTTGTTGTGAAAATACCCTCAAATATAAATAGCCAAGGTAAATGCTATTTCATGAACAGGAAAATGTTTCATTTATTTTCATCACACCTCTATGGAAGCCGATATTCTGAAGACCGATTCTAGCCTGCTTCTTTTTCTTATTTAATTTTTTTTTTTTTTTTTCACTGATTGTCACGTTTCACCAATTGAGAAATGTTATATGTTTGTAATTTCTAATGTGGCTCACTGTAGTGACTTCAATCGAAACGAGAGTCTTGGTACACACCACAAACCAGCTAGATATTATCTTTCTTCATTAACGCTAATTCATTACTATTTAATCAAAATCAAAAGAGATGCTATAACCAAAATTTAAAATATTAACCAAAAAGAAGTAAGGCTAATTTATAATTTTCCGATTGGTGTGACACATTAATATATACATATACATGAAATGCAAGGAAATAGAATTTAAAAAATCTTACTACATCATCCGAGACACGAACCCGGTTCTCCTGCTTTTTGGGAAAGTATGCTGACCTCTACTCAACAATCAACATGATCTACAGAAAACACTCTCCAACCATAATTATGTTCATATTATTCTCAGTTAGTATCACTATTCTTTGAGCACAATATTTTCCAAAAGTAAAATTATATTTCTTTTGTGTTTGATCTACATCACATTAGCTTCATTCCTTGTTAATATCCTCAAGTTAATTTCAGTCGACATGATATCCAATTGAGCTATCTCAAACAATTACATTAAACTATTGTACGCATGTGATATAAATATATTATTTAATTATTGAAAAATCGATATATGTTAATTTTTAAATAATATTATTGTAAAAAAAAAAGGCGTTTATCTAGCTACTATTAAATTGTTATTAAATATTTAATACATTTACGAAATTTATAGTCATTTTTTTTCATTGATAGGAACCANAAATGTTAATTTTGAAATAATAGAATAGAAATAATAATTGTAAAAAAATAGGCGGTTTTCTACCTACTATTAAATTGTTAATTAATATTTAATACATTTACAAAATTCATAGTCATTTCTTTTGTTCATTGATACGAACCATTATGAAATTAATTATTCAGAGAAATTAGGTGTTTCCTATTTCAACTTTTTCAAAACACCGAATTGTTTATTTCATTATCTTGCTAATTTTTTTTATTTTAATAAATCAATATCTTATACTTGAGCAATAAATAATGGAGATTGGATATAGAGACGTAAGAAAACTGTAGGAACGATAAATATACGGAAAAGTGATCAAGATCGCCGACTGTAATAAAACCACTTTTGTAGATCGTCCAAAATCCTCGTTATTCTTAGCCAACAACAGAATCCCGCCACTTAACTCCAGCGACAACAAAGTTTTCTGCCAACAATGTGTCAACAACACATCACTAACTCATCTTATATATCCCATTAACTGTTTCCTCTAATCCAGATACAGGATATAACCTTCCAATGACCTTCCTTCCAATCGAATATTAATAAGATCGAATCCAGTATCAACGAAATACCGCTCTATACAATTTATGGATTCCAATACCGGTCCAATTTTTTGGAAGGTTTCCAATGTTTTAATTAATTTGCCAAATTTAAAATATTTTTCCATTTTCAGCGGGCAGGTTAGTTAGTTCGAAGTTTTAAAAGGACTACACTTTTGCAGTTTGATATAAGACAATGTGTGATTTTATATTTTATTGTGAATTCTATATAGGTTCATAATTATTTTAAAATCTAAGCTGCTCTACTTATGCATAATATTTTACAAATTTTTGTGGAAGTCCAAAAACATACAATGAAAAATATCGAGACTGTTGTTTTGACTAGGTTTGGATTTCATTCTTGAACATGCTTATACTGGAATATTTTTGTAAAACATATTTGAAATATATTTGATACCATCTTCTCTCCGATTCGGTCTAGAAGAGCTCTCAATAATATCAACTTTATTAAATATTATTTCACTTTATTAATTTCATTGTGGACATTCCTTATTTTACACGTATTCAATGAAGGAGGTAAATTTGTTTAGCTTTTGATGTTTTTGCCTGCCGAGAAATATTCCAGTCTAAGACGAATTCTACTGAAACTTTCGAGGTGGTAATGATCTAATAAGTTTCATTTTTAGAGTTGGATACATAATTTATCATGAATTCTTAATCAGATGCCATGTTTCACGTAATCTTGGCATTATTTGTAGCTTTGTAATTGATTCCGGTGTTCCACTCTTATCGGAGTGGCGGAATCCCCTCCAGTCTGAACTGGCGACAATAAGGCCCGGAGAGGGCGCGGTTAACTGCGGGACCATTGTGTTCGAGAATGTTATCGTTTACTGGTGTAAAACAGTTAGAGCTCTCGAACTGATTCCGGACCCCGGGGATGTCGGCAATAGTTTAGCCGTTCCCTTCTCAATTACCAAGTTTGAGGCTCTTAGCAAGAACTCGAGGATCGCCCCCCTCCCTCCACCACCCCTCGCACCAACCCCCGACTCTTCCAGCCCACCCACACCCACCCCCTCTGGCCGCCCTGATAACGACCGCTTCCAATTGTCAGAACGCATTACCCCCCCCCCCTTTCCCATAATTGCCCCACTGTTTTGTATTCATATCCGCTTCTTGCAGCTTCGCGACGGCTCATTGACTGCTGTAATGTCCGTATCGTGTAATAATGTCGGGTAAACAGATATTACCGCCAGAAAATTTTTCCTCAAAATACAAATAAGAAATCTTCAATAGATGCAAGAATATGTATGTATATTTCGCCTAACTGAATACACGCGAGGGAACTTTATCTGTCTCATGTAACTAGTTCTGGTGGTAAACAGACCACTAGACGTTTTCCATACGATCACTCGTTCTCACATTGTGATACGCGATCGGATAGTCTTTCAAGAAGCAGAGGGGTCCACACTTGTCACAACCCCCGCTGCCGACTGACTGTTCATTCGTCTTCTGCAGACTGACTGTCCATATGGACCTGGGTAACTGAGCACACTAAAGTCCCACTCTCAAACTAGTGATAGGAATATAGTGTACCCTGGTAAGGATTTTGAGAGTAATAAATGTCAAAAATAGATCGGGTAGTAGTCTAGGGAAACCGACCTTTCGACTTGCAAAATACTTTTTCTCTGTTTTTAAACATATATATGCTCCTCTGCTGAAGAGAACATTGGAAAAGCTGTCGAAGAACTCTTAGACCGCAATAACAACTACTGCTAATTTTTTCAGTAAATAAACTGAATTTACTTTAGCTGAATTTTTTCGAAGAAAATGAGCCACGGATCAGAAAAAAGTAGTAATCCGATAGTGCGAGGTCTGGTTACTTTGTTGTAGAAAAACTTATTTTTGGTTGAACAAACCAGGATATCGTTGAGAAAATTTCTCGTGGAATATGTCTAGTTGTTAAAAGTAGATTTCAAAATTCATGGAGCATTCATCAAGAACAAATTTGTGATAAATTACTTTTTAAATGTCCAAAACATGCATTTTCCCCCTCAAATTTCCTCTTCCTGAATTCAAAAAAGCAGTTTGACCTTTATCTAGCCAATGCATATGTGTATTCAGATTTAACAAGAAAGCACTCTTTCCACTACAAAGGGACAATATTTTGAAATATGAATTATATATAATCGTATTTCGATTAATTTTCAT
>KZ811520.1:12285-22446 GCA_000696205.2 Oncopeltus fasciatus | reverse complement strand
GGGTTCGATAGAGTTAATCTAAAAATACAATTTTAAAAAAATGTTTATTTCTTATAATCTGTCGACGTTTCGGCTTTCATTGTAAGCCATATTAAGGGCTATCATGAAGGCGAGAATCATGTAAATTTGATCCAAGTGGCAGGACGCGGCAAGACCCCTCTCGGTCTGTCCTAACCACCCATATCACTGTGCAGCCTTTTATTGCTTGACGAATTACATGTAAAAATTCAGCTATTATTCAATTAATAAGTTATATGTATTTATATATACTTCTATGTAATTATTATTGTTTTATTATATTGTTTTGTTTGAATGCACCTTATTTCTTATTTGAACGTACAGTAATTAATTAAGAGTTACTATTCTTCAGAGAATTAAATTGAAAAACGCGGAACATAAATATAATTTTATTAAAAATAATTACCTTCTTAAAATAAAAGCTCTTCATTTGTAATTGTAAAGAATTTATTGGGACTCGATCAAGGTTGACCCAAAATATAAATAAATCAATTTTTATTAACTGCCGACAAGTTTTCACCTGGTTTAAATCTTTAAGACTGAATGAATTTAATCAGTCATGAAGATTTGATCCAGTTGGCAATACTTCATGATATCCCTGAAGATGTCTTACGTTTTAAGCCGAAACGACAGCAGATAATAAAAAATACACATTTTTTTAAATAGTATTTTTGGAACACACATGACCGAACGAGTATTTTAAGAGTGCCCACAGACTGCTTGTGCTCTTCAGCGCCCGATGTGGATATACAAACAGAACAATGATAAGTTCGGTGTTTGAATTTATATCATTGTTCTGTTTTTATATAGTTACTAAACGACAGGATTCGTAGCAAAAAATAAAAAAGTGTGGGCATTAAACACTTATATACAACACAAAAAAAATCTGACATTCGGCCTAGAAATATGAAGAATTAAAAATAACTAATTTGTAATCAATTTTTTAAAATTTATTATTTCCAAAGTTTCTGTCATGATTTAGTTATCTTAGGGGACCCACTCCCTCCATAATCCCCATTTCTCTAAAGAAGGCCTGAAATTTATTCCGAAACTTTCTGAATAATAAAGCGTTTTAGGTTTACAAATTAGACTTTTTTATTTCTTCAAATTACAAGACCGAATCCTCAATAAATCTTTTCTCATGAAAAATCTAATTTTTTTTTTCAAATAATAATTTGATTGAGAGAAAACGTACCAATATTTTCAAAAATTCCTCCACAAGAACAACCACATTATCAGCAACCTTTGGAATTTGCTACACATATGAAATGAAATTTTAGAACAGATCCAGAATTTGTTAAACGAAATTGTACGACACTGATAAAATTTTGTCATTTAAGAAATTGACACTACTCTCAAAGCAACACTTCCACTTACCCTTACATAAGTACTCTGTCAGTTTCTTTTGTATTTCTTTATCTTCCTATCTGGAAGGAAATCTTAAGAAGTGTGCTACGGTTGGACATAGAAAAGAGAGTGGTCCAACATAGGTTATCTTGGATCTGTCAGATGAGCTGTATCTTGTTGAAGTGACCAGTGACAGGAACCCGTGGGAGTGGCTTGCCAGCCCACTTTGGCCACAGGACAATGGGGGTTGGAGCTGGAGAGCTAAGGACCAAGGGTAGTTATCTTGCACGTGCGCGAACCCCCTCTACCTGCTCCCAGGAAGCCGCCCTCCCTCCACTACCTGTTTCCAGAGAGCCGTGTGCCTTCACAGACAGAAAATTCAATGAGTTCAAAACCTAGCATTTTCTCATTGTCCACCCCTTGGGAAGAGTGAAACATCCCCTTCAAATAGATGTATCTTTGTGTGTGGAGGGCTAGCCCCTGCTACGTGAGTGGTCAATGGTGGTTCTCCTGGGATTAGAACGCGCTTCCGGCCAGGCTCTCAAAGGGAAGCAAGCGAAAGGCCTCTTGTTTGCTTGCTTTTCCCTGAATAGGCAATTCCTTTCTTGAGGTATAGTCTGCAATGAATGGACCGTACGAAAAGAGAAGAAAGTTTTTTGGGGAAAAATTAACGTTTTTCTTCAAAGTAAATCATACTAATCAGTAACAATTCGACTTTTTAACAAATCTTTACTTTTTTGGGTTTTATAAACTCATATTTGCTTTGAGCTATGGTTTTTGTGAGTAGGTGTGCAAGAATACCAAAATTTTTCTGAAGATTCTGTAGGTCGCATTTGGAAATCTTTGGACGAAATTGGATTGATGAGTTAATCAGAGGTACTTTAGTGATAAGCGTAAACAAAATCTATCCTTCCAGAGATAATGGTTGGGATTAGGCCAATAGCTTTTGAATAAAAAACCTGTCGCACAGGAGCTGCTTAAACTAAAAAATATCCAATGTGTCATAAATAAGAGTAAATAATTAACTTGTTCTTAGAAAATAGGAAGAATGTAGAGAGGGAGATCACTAAGGGTAGTTGGGGAATATTCAGGGAGATGAGTGGGGGAAACGCACAATACTCTGATTGGAGAGTTTTCTTCAACGTTACAGATAAATAATGAGAGAAAGTTTAATTTTACACATATCAAGATCAATAAACTTTTTTCTAACAATAATTTTAACGAAAATAATACTAAATAATAAGCTCGGCAACTATCAACAACTTGACACGGTCCAACCCGGAAGAAGAAACGGTAAATACATCTGACGACCGTCGAAGCCTACGTAAACATCTGACCAACCTGTACGGGGAGGATGTTGTTCAGAGAATAAAGAGCATTGACAAANCTTTAATAAATGATAAATAAATAAATAAACATAAAAAATGAATTACTTACTGTTAATAACAATTAACACAACTGCATTAAATAAGCTTTTTACAAAGAGGCCTCAAGATAAATTGATAATCACTTTCACTTATCACTAAACTGTTACCGACACTGCAAAGGCTATTATCAGCCCGCTCTGAAGCACGCGGATCTGACACAGAATCTATCAACTTATCACTGACTCGAGGGACTGCTAGCAAGCTGCTTTTATAACTTCGTGGAAGGTTCGAGGGGAGCTGGAAGATTCGCATCAGGATTTCTCAGTAACCCTTCTACTCCTCTCTGACCAAAGGAAGCAGATGTCATCCATCATTGGTCTCTTCCCGTATAAGTCTGGTCCTGACACCATCTATTTCCCTATTCTTTAGTTAACTACCTAAATGTAGTGCAAGTAAGTAAATTTCTTTTGATAAGCTTGGAACATAATTAGTAAAGGAAATATGAAGTTTTTCTGTTCATAGTGATTGCTAATTTATTGTATTATTTAGTGATTAATATAATTAATTCAATAAATAATGAAAGGTTGGAATTATGAAGTTTATTTACAGCCTACAGTATTATCAATATTTATACTTAATTTAATTAGCTACTACTGTAATTAGTTCCCATTAGAGATAGTACATATATGCACAGAAAAAAAATGATTGATAAATAAATAATAAACACTATTGTTATGTTACTATCATACCTTCTATTATCCGTCTTCATTGGTTTCTGAAAACCATCTTCTGTTGGCGAGCGCTTTCGGACATTGTCCTTCTTCTGGCCGAATTCATGCGTTCACTGTCACTGTCTGTATTCAACTATACACTGCCATAACTATTGTTATGTTTTTGAGGAATCATACATATTTAAACAATTTCCAACAAAATATTAATGAAATATAAATAGGAATATAATATGAATTTGAACATGCATATGAATATGATTGCGAATATGAANGTTTGACTTTTTTTTTAAGCCTTATTAATTTAACATATAAATTAAGAAGTCATAGTCCCATTTGAACATTTTTGAAATTCTATATTATTATAAAGAAATATAAGGAAATAATGAAGAGAGAAGAAAAATGTATATAATAATTTACATAAATTTTATATTGAAAGGCATTATTATTTCCTTCCATTTATATACATATAATAATGAAGAATTTGAAAAATGTTTAATTTGGGATTACGATACCCCTACTCCACATTATAAACTTCTTACTTTATATGTTACATTAATGTTGGTTAAAAAAGTCAAACATGTATTGTTTTGTGGTTACTAAATTTTATTTTAAAAGGCATTATTATTGTATTGTCATAATTTAATGTAAATCATTTACAGAATACAGTATATTTAAGAATATTCATAGAAAGTAAGAAAAGTATGATACATAAATAAACCTGTTTAGTTTATTTTGGTAACAGTGAGAAATAAATTAAATCAAGGGTGAATATTTTAATGCTTTAATACGACTGTTAATAATAAAACGTAGACGCTGACTCTTGAGCTATAAAAGTTCAGAATAAATAAAAATGGATTAAAAAAATTCAACATAATGATGCCCAACTTTAAATGACATGCGCTTTTACCTCTTTTTTTTTGTATCCGGTACCACAATATGTCATTAGTTAAACATTTATAAGGTCACAGTGAGGTTTAGGCTCTGATGTTGACGTGATTAGAAAACTTTTATAGGCCCTTTAAGACCGGGTAACCTTAAACCCAGAGAGATCCAAGGGGTTGGAACCCGAAAAACACTACCTCTTTATGAGTCAATATATAACCTCGACAGGGGACTGCAGTCAACCAATAAACGTAGAGAAGCATAAAAACCGAAAGGTGGAGAAGTCTTCTTTTTAATTTTTTTTTTCTTCCTATTTTTCCTTTTGGTTCTCATAGCGTTCACACAGGAGTGGTTTTTCTAGCTGAGTGTCCCGCTGGGTTCCCACGTGTTCCAAAAATAACTCGTGCCCGACTCGTGACTAGCGCACATGTCAGCTGAAGAAAACACGTGACACCCTCGTCACTGGCTGCAGTAAAATTAGCCGCATGGGAAGGGCTGGGTTAGGTTTCCGCGGCTAGGTTATGAAGTTCAGGCGTTCGGGATCCAAAGAAGAAGAAAAAAAAAAGGACTTCTCACGCCACAGCCGAGCTCCTTCCCGCTGCACTTGTGTGTGCCTGCTTATCTGTACACCAGACTTACTTGGCGACTGGTCAGCAAGGATGGTAATAAACAGTTAAGTACACTGTGTAATTCACACACTTCTAGCGGAGTCGATAATCTTCGTTTTGCCAATTTTTTTTTATATTTTTTTTTTTAGGACGTTACTGGCCATAAGGAAACATTAGTAGTTGTATTATCACACGATTTAAATAGAGCTTTTAACGAAATTTACGGCCTTCGAATAAAAATTCATGAAATACCTATCATAAAGGTTTTTCACAGAATAATTTACTTATGGTGTAGATATATGGGCTCAATAAAAAAAGAAACACATGTATTTAAAACAAATTGGCAATAAAAATTTGATTTTGCCACGCCCCTCCACCCGCAAACCAAAATCAAAAATCAGACTTCACAGTGTCACCCGCCTAAATATTCTGAGGATTCCCTGAAAATTTCATCAAAATCGGCCCAGCCGTTTTAACGTCCATACGTTACATACATAAACACATCCTNGAAATACTAACCAATAACCTACTTTTTATCCTCAATACTCATGATTATTTGAGGACCAAACTATTTCGCCGTCCTCTCCCTTCTTTCATGAACGAAGAGATATGTGACCTTAGTTGAAGACTAGTCTCTCTTCGGATTCCAGAAGCCTACACATGTGCAAATCATCTCTTAACATTCTACATTTCCCTGCATCATCTGATCACTTCAGCATCTATGTTACTTCGATTTCAGTTGTGGTATTTAATCCCACGTTAATTTTATACAGGAAATGCAAGAGAATAGAATAAAAACGGCTCGAAAAGCAGGAGACCCGAGTTCGAGTCTTTTCTGAGGTAGTAAAATTTTTTTATTCTATTCCCTTGCATTTCTTGTATTACACAATAGTGATTATGAAATAAAGGCGTATTTATAGAACTACCGGAATAGAAAATTTGACTGAGTACAGGGATCAAAGACTCTTCAAAGATTTTGGCTATAATATGCTGGCCAGCGTAAAAACTAAATACATATCGTCTGGAGGAGCCTCATCTTTCCAGAAAGGACGATGACAAGGTATGCTGAGGAACGCCAGGATAAGGAGATATGATCAGGTTTGAGTTCCGCCTGCATGCATAGCATACCCGCTGACGAAGGACACTCCCTTCAGATAAGATCTACCGCTCTTTGGCAGGACTCGTGGATTTAAGATATCAGAGAGACCATGCCTCCCAAACTGGCCCTTCCGCACCCTTCCTATCTTATATCTCAGCCTTCACCATATAAGTTAAGTATTCAACATATCTATTCGTTTGACATTTTAGAAGAAGAAAAAGTTTTTTTATTTTTTATTAAAGGTTAATCTACCCTTAGCTGTTTCTAAATCATGTCTGACGAAAATCCTAGATTATTGCTTTAAAGCTCTAAAAACATTTAGATGTTTTAGATACTTAGATATGAAATGATGTAATTATTATTAGTAACCATATGACTAAATGTCTAAGTAGACGAATAAGTTTCATTAATTAAGAAGAGTTAATTATTATAAGCTATATTTTTAGAGTATCTAACGAAATAGTTTTCGATGTAGAGATTGCCAGTCTTTTAATACATAAAATACAGTAAACCATTTTCAAAAAAGGAAAAAAAAAAATTCTTAATTATATTTTTACAGTCTAATTTAGTATTTTGTAATACAATACATATTAGGAATGCATTATTCCCAAGTGATTTCGAGAACACAATAAAAATAATAAATTTGTAACACTTTTGTTATTATAACTGGTCAATGAATCCACTCTTCACGACTGATATATACAAATTGTTAAGCACTGTTTGAATCAGTGATCACATCCATCATGTTAGCTCAGCTAAGAACATTCAGTTTTGCTAATCTGGTCTTCTTATAAAATTTATCATCAAATAGTTTCATACAGAGGCCTCAACGAATTTTGATATGTATTTAAGTGTAGCTCCACTTAAAAGGATCAGTTTTTACACATATAATTTTTAAAATAATAATTTAAGTGGTATTTGCCAATTTTCCCCACCAAGGATGAGAGATGTCTCTCTCTCTCTCTCTCTCTCTCTCTCTCACTCTCTCTCTCTCCCTCCTCATCCCCCTCTCTTTCTCATGTAACTTAAGGGTGCCATCTCTGATTTTTTTTTTTTGCGAGGGTGAAATTCCATTATGGAACCCAACAGCTGCCCCAGCATTCACGGCCAGGTAGTGCAGGACTCTCCCTGCCGGCCACAGTGCCATACCCACTAAAAAAAAGCCCCTCACCAACCAGAACCCTCCTGGAACGGCGAATTGGCCACGGCTTCAGAAAGGGCGCAGAGAATATCCCTCTGGTGGGACCAACTTTTTCTGAGATAATTATTAATAAGAAAGTGGTGACCTCACAGCGCCTCCTCACACTTCTTGGTTTTCAGCACCATTTTGATGATATCGTCAATGGCGATTCATTCGTTGGGTCCTTTTAGCATTCGTCGGGCGATGTTATCGGGAGACAAGCTCGGCTAGGAGGTCATTTCTCTCCTCTCTCCACGAGCGGCACTCCAAAAATGTATGCAGAGTGTCGTCCCGGTCTCAGTTGCCGTACTGATATCCCGGGCAGCCTGCCCTGCCGATACTGTGTAGGTACTTAGTGAAGTACCCGTGCATTGGGTGAGGTACTGTGTAATGCAGTAATTTACTTCGCCAAATTGCCTGACCCATTCTCGCACATCTCCCAGGCGGAGGTGCACATCCAGGTGCCTAACTGATGCCTTTTTTTTGTATCCTCTTCTCTCCAAACCGAACCAGGACAATCGGGTCAATTCTCTTCCTGGTAAGCAGCAGGATCTCTCTGATGATGTGGACCATTTTATTGAATAGGAACTAGTATAAAGANAATAATAATATTATTATTAATGATTACATAATATTTGGTTAGTTTTATTATACAAGACTAAGAAAGGCTGGAACGGTTAGGGGAGAAAAAGAATAAGGGAGGTTCTAGACACTTTTCTTGTCTGTATTAAATATTAATTTAGCATGTGCTATAAATAAAAAATAAATAAATAAATAAAAATAAAATAAAAAGAGATACTAACAATTTTTCAATCAGGTTATCCTATCCTAACCCCACTCCCTGTTTACCAATTTTCCAATTAACAACTCCTCCAAAATCATACAGAAAATAACCTAAACTACTGATTCTGTTTCTTCCATATTAATTGAAGATATGAGGTTAGAACTGTCTTCCTTAATGTGTATACTTCGAAAAAATAATATAGATACAATGCAATGGCTTAACGGTATTCACGGCTGCATTTGTTTCTCGCATTTTCAACTTGCTTAGCTAGGACATGAAAACAAAACAAACACACACACATTCACATAACAAGGTACTGTGTTAAACATTCAAAGTCACTACCTTAAATATCTTCATTAATATAACTTTTTCGTAAAAGTTTTATAGAAAATAAAGGTACGAAAAAAATAAACCTCGTCTTCCGTAAATCATTGTCATAAAGGTGATATTAAGAATTATTCAATTCTCTTTCTTTAAGTATATTTAAGGTCTTAAAGTAAACCACTAATCCCTTTAATCAAAGTTTATCCAAAATGAAATGGTCTGTAATTTATCATTCTCAATTCCCATTTTAATCCATAGTTAAAAAATGATAGTCACATCTTACACTTTAAATGCGTTCCTTAATATAAGTTTTTTAGAAAAAAAAAGTTATATAAATAAAAAATAAACTCTCAACGTAGAATATTAATATTGTAATATTTCATTTTATGTCTATAATGCCTGGTAAATAATCTGAAAGGTTCTTTTCACTACCAATGAAAATAGGTAGTGGTTTTGTGCAAACCATCTTCTGTTGGCGAGCGCTTTCGGACATTGTCCATCTTCTTGGCCGAATACATGAGTTCACTGTCACTGTCTGCATTCAACACATGTATTCGGCCACGAGGATGGACAATGTCCGAAAGCGCTCGCCAACAGAAGATGGTTTGCAGAAACCAATGAAGACGGATAATAGAAGGTATGATAGTTCTATAATGCCTTCTAAGTTTCTATTGCTCCAAAAACAATTTTTTAAATTTATATTTTTGTAAAATCTCTCACTTTCCACCAATTTAAGCTATTAATAAACCCTTTCAGTTATTCAGGGGAGGGGGGGGGTGCTTAAAAGCTGAATTCGGTTCTTTATTTTTAAAATTGGGTGCATATTATTTTGAGCGGACCATATTTTAACCACTTCTTAAGTAGAATGGAAGAAATACTCCAAAACTTTATTATTACCACTAACATGAATGACTTGACTATTTTCCAATAAATCTTTCCTTGCTCTGATGGAGACATTATTTACAACCGTTTATGATTACAGCATTTCCAGTTGAAGGGCCATTGGAGTACGGCAGGCGAGGAGGGGTGCTGTAACGGACAGAAATGTTCCCCATGTGTCCTACATGGGCTGTTAGCATGGGCGCGGGCAGAAAATTATTTCCGTGGGTGATGGGTTATGACTAGGTCCCATGAAGGGCGGAAACGGAGGCAGGACTACTGGAGTATGTGTCGGGACAATGTGATTCGACCAATGATTCTCATTGTTTGTTGGCAATGTTAGTTATGACGTCATTAATATCCACCCGCTAAATTGTTCAAAATATTATATATGATGTATGAAAGACGAATCAAGCGAAGAGACTGAAAATGGAATATTTTAATTAATTAAAAGTTCAGGTAAGTCCCCTTTCTTAATTTTTTTCAATTTCAAATAGTAACTCTTACAATACAACTTTCATGCAATACAATTTAAAATAATAGAAGCCTTTGTTGAGTTTTATTACTCTCTTTCATTACTGTAACCCAATAATTCAGTCGTAAAATCAACAAACGTTTACGTCTCGTACTTGACATTGTAAGTGATTAAATTGGTCCAATTTCGCTCAATAACAAACTTAGCTTTTCGTTGCAATTGTAACTTGCTGAATTACAAGAAAAGAAAACTGTCACTTGTAGAGCGTTGACACACACTCACACCTATATATAATATATATATCTTGATAATTCTGAAATATATCTTCTTCGAGGATAATGACAAATATAATCTGGCACTTAAATAAGCATCCCCCCCCCCAAAAAAAAAAGAATAAAATAAACATATATACAACATACTCTTTAGTCGCATAATTTCTACAATATAATAAAAAATTATTATATATG
>KZ811513.1:0-14709 GCA_000696205.2 Oncopeltus fasciatus | reverse complement strand
ATATATAAGTATATATATCATACTTCTATCAACGATTGAGTGTTTATTTAATTTATTTATATTTGGCATTATGATAATTTATTGTCGATTAGAATTGGTTATTAATACTTGTCACGGGATGCCTTATTCTCTTGAGATTAAAAAATATGTTTAAAATTATCTTTTCATTAATGTTATCTATTTTTTTAGATTTGATTTTGACATTTATATTTTTCCCCATTTAAATAATATTTGGAAGCTGGTGCCAGAAAACATGAGCATATTTTAGTTCTATGTCGTGCTCTTCCACAGTCCCACAAGTAAGTCTTTTAATTCTTTAATTTGAAAATTCTTTTACTGAATACCAGTTATTAAATTTAAATATTTTCTAGCTATCTCATTTATTACTTTGTACTCATTTATTTTCCATGGTGATTGTCTAAAAGCTAATATTTTTGAGGGCAGTTCTAGTTGAAGTTTTTACCTCTGCCTACAATATTTAGTAACAACCATGAACTATTTAGCTAAAGGTAGAAAAAGACCAACATTTAAAGACTATACATTTCTGAATATAGAATATTTTGAATATATTGAACAATTAAAGTGTTAAATATTGGGTTCCATCTAGACTCACGGCTAACATGGAGCGAGCATGATAAAATTAAGTAGAAAACTTAAGTAACAACAAGAAAATCATTCAATACCAATTGTCCTGTTTCACTGTCAACTGCCCCACACCCAAACCCATTGGCACAAGCCCTGTCCATTAAATGTAATCCCTACAACCCTCCCCGCCAAATGAATGATGGCCTCATGACCTCCTGGGAACATACATTCTATTTCATTTGAAAGTGGTGCAACTGGGCACATGCTCTCCCCATGTAAAATTTTCCATTTGTTCATTTTTTTATGTCAATAAAATACAAAATTGTATACATAAATATGATAGTAAAAATGTAAAAAGTATTATTTGAAGTTTATACATATAATAAATCAAGACATTTCTAGGTATCCCCTTCTAAATTTTATCCTTAGTTTTTTTTTGTTTTTTTTATGGGTGACTTGCCATTTTAAAAAAAAACTTAGGATAAAATTGAGCAGGGGATACTTATTATAATTTGTTAAGAATATTATAATTTTTACATATTAATACATATATAAAAAATCTGGTTTGTTTAGCATAACTGTAGGTTGTGAGTTTTTTTTATAACTTACTAAACTACTTTCATGTACAGAAATAGACAAAATAAAACTATGCCGCTTATTTTAAAAGTGGCCTAACTCCATTTTTCTTCTAATCTAGATATTTAAAGTTTTGTGTTTTAATAAATTTAAAAATATACGCATAGGATACTAATGATTTATACTGCTTAAGCGTATCTAAGGATGTTAAATTTAATGTTCCTGTTAAAATAGTGGTAATTATTAAGTACATATCGTGCGTTTTCTTATCAAGAATGGAGTTGGGCCACTTTCAAATACAAGAGCAATCGAGGTGGGACAATTCACACAAATCTAGACCAGACATACAGACGTACTATAAGAAACGAAAAACATGGACAGACTTCTACCTGACTCAAGCTATTACAGGACACTGAACAATCAACAGTTTTTTTTACAGATTTAAAATTCAAGACTCTACTCCACTGGTGACTGTACACGAACAGACATTCCTGCATACTTGATATACGACTGTACACTACTTATTGACTACAGGACAGAATTAAGAAACAAGTCATTACTGAAATACGGAAAATGGTCAGTAAAAGATTGACAATCAAGGAGATAAATGAGATACACATTTAAAAAACAAAACTGTTGGTTTTATAATAAAAACAATTAAACATCAAATTACTTATCGTACATATTTTCTCATATCCATTATATATATATATATATATATATATATATATATATATATATATATATATATATATATATATATATATATATATATATATATATATATATATATATATATATATATANTTGACTACTTCCTTTTTTTGTCACTTTAGAACACGTGGGTAGTACGTCATGGTCTCTGCATCTCTTAAGAAATGCTAGTTGTGCCAGGAGTCTCATTTTCTTCGATCTGAATTTGTCAATTCTCTTCATTCTCTGAACAACATCCTCCCCGTACAGGTTGGTTAGATGTTCACGTAGGCTTCGTCGGTCGTCAGATGTATTTACCATTTCATCTTCCGGGTTGGACCGAGTCAAATTGTTGTTATTTGCCGAGCTTTCGCACATCATGTGATGGCTTCTTCAGGGCTGAAAAGAGAATGAGTGTTGTAAATTAAATATAATTAATTTATACCTCTTTTACAACTCTCATTCTCTTTTCAGCCCTGAAGAAGCCATCACATGATGTGCGAAAGCTCGGCAAATATCAAAAACTTGACACGGTCCAACCCGGAAGAAGAAACGGTATATACATCTGACGACCGTCGAAGACAACGTGAACAGTTTAATTTAATTAATTATTTTCAGTATACATGTAAATTGTTTACTTAATAGTGTGGTATATACGGAATAAATTCCCATATATCTGATTTTAAATACCACACGCCTAATTCCTTAATACTTATGCAAATATATGATATCAAAGAGGAGTTATCTGTAAATATATATTTATTTATGGTTCCTAATGGGTAGAAATATTTTTACTCAAGAAAATCGCCTTTTTATTAGGAAATACCCCATAACCTATTTAAAATCACTAGATTACTGACGAATAAATTGTGTTAATTTTAAATTGTATCGACTCGACTTAGGCTTAGAGAGTATAACTGAATAAAACTCCCCAACCCCTAATAACACGATCCCCTAGAGATATTGTTTCCCTTACTTCGAGAGAGGGGTGCTGGTGGGTAGTGTAAGAAGTCAGGTTTGAGTGTGCCTTTTGCCAAGAAAATAAGGCTTATACTCTGGATTCATTCCAAACGGTAAAACCTTCTGCAGATTTTTCCACGTTTCTTCCCTGCGGGGAATTTTCTGGCGGGGTGAGATGCAATATAAATTACACTTTAGAGCAACAAAACTGGTGGGGTCGCGTCCCTCTAAGTGCTTTGATTTTGTTACTTAAGGTGGACATAATACTGCTCATAGCATATCACAAATGTCAGTTAGGGTACTTTCCTGTCAAGAGTAAAAAAAAAAAATATTTCTAAATTTATTAAAAATTAGTTTTGTACCCATAATACATAACAATTAGAGTAGAAAATAACTAAGTCATGGAGCTGTCACTTTACCAGTTTGATGCTGGGTGTAGACAAGTTTTGGTCAAATTATTCCTGGTGTCCTCTATTGGGTGGCATAGTACAAATCGTTTTATAAAAAAAATCAACCAGGGTAAAATTTTGAATTTGATTTATCTGTGGTTTTAAAAGGCCACTTGAAATTACATGGAAGCCTCAATTTCTACTAGTCATATTTTTCACATTTACAGACTCCGTCTTGCTTTCTGATTTTAAATATCTCACGCCTAGTTCCTTAATGTTTACAGAAATATTTTAAGTTAGTGAAGAGTTATCTATTTAAATAGATCTGTTCATCGGGGTTCGGTCAAGGTAGATCCAAAAAAAAGTACAAATTTAAAAGAAGAGTATTTTTTTAAAAGATTATCTGCCAACCTTTTGGCTTATATTGTAAGCCATCTTCAGAGCTGCCTATCATGAAGATGAGAGAGGACTCTGAGTATTTTTTTTTCTCTTAAAAAATCGCTCTTTTAATTGGAAAACTCAAGCAAGCCAAATGTCCTTGTTTGTGAACCTTTTAAAATAATTATATTATTAAAAAATAAATGGTGGAAATTTATAATTACATAACACATTATAATTATTTATAATTCACACAAATGAGGCTTTCTTGTAGAATTTGCTTACACAATTCCAATAATAGAAGGAAGCTTAAAGGAATTTGCCCAAGTACTTTTTTTCACTTTTTCAGTTTTGCAAATAAGTTTTTTTATTTAATAAGCAAATTATTAATGTGCGCCAGGTGTAATTAAAATACTTACAGTTTGCTTAACATTTTTTTTCAGAGCAAAAGCTTTTTAAATTAGTACCAATTATCATAAATTGAGATATATTTCTAGAAGATTTTTCTTAGTCAAATCAAGCTATTAACGTTGGTTCCAGGATGCGACTTATAAAAAAAATAGAGCATATTGTTAAATCCTTTAAAGGAAATACAATATTCAGCCTAGAAAAATGAATAAATATTTGTTATCAATCTTCTTACAATATAACTGATAAATAAATAACTAAGATTACGATATATTACTTAGATTAGAATGATATGCCAAATTTGAAATTTCCAATAGGAATTTATATATATTTTTTTAGGGAAACCCTCCTTTCCTACATTAAAGAACCAAAATTAGGCCAAAAAATTGCCTTTTTTTTTGCCTACGCTTCCTTTGCATGAATAATCAATCCCCTTTTCACATTTACCGCATTTAGAAGATTTTCATAAGAAAATCGAGATACTTATTTCGGTCTAAAGATACGAATTTTGAAAAAATTATATTAATATTTACTCGTTCCTACTTAAAGATGTATTTTTCTCCTATTTAAATATGAGCTTAAAGTACGATTATTTATTATTTAAATAATAATAAAATATTGAAATACTGAATTGCCGTTGTTCATTAAATTATGTTTTTCTAGGAACAAGAAAAAAAATATTATTTCAAAACATTGCAATATAAATCATATACATACGTCAATTATGACAAAATTTAAAAAAAAAAATGAAATATTTTAAATTGAATTCAAATTTTATAAATTACCATGAAGATATTCAAAGTGTAAAAATGTATCAAGTTTTCTGTTCAATCAGAAAATCCTTAGATTTTTCAAAATAAATTAATGGGATTTTCTGCTCAAAAAGATAAATCTAGAACTCTAGATTAGCCAATTACCCTCCCGCCATAAAACTTCTCGCCTTATAACCCTCTTCATTACAGATACCCTCACCCTGGCTACCCCCCGACTAAAAACTCTTTTCACAAAATCCTCTAGACTATAAAACCCTATTATTAAAGACCTCCTCTGTCTCTAGGCGATAGAGATCCCTCTACATCTCTTATTTTACTAAATTTATGAGACGGATGCTGGAACTCTAGAGTCAGGAGTTGCCATTTACCAAGGAATCCTACACCAAGCAAGAGTAAGTCAGATACAAACATTCCTAGAAGTGAATCAAGTCAATCTCACATTTACTTGTGGGTAAATGTGGAAAGTTGTCCGCCATATTCAGGCCTCCAGAGAGAAACTCGCAATAACGCCCCCTAACCAGTATCTGGAATATCTGAGGTTCTGCCCTCTCCCCCCTCCACCCCCACCACCCATCTACACCCAACGTCAAATGTGGGTGGGGGGGGAGCTGTTAGGAATACTTGAGAAGGCGCCGGGGCAGACTCTCTCAGCGAGAACTTTCAAAGTCCTCTTCTAATTCCGCAGGGCTTCCCCGTGGATTATAACCAAAGAGGACTGGAGTGAACTTCCCCAGGCAGACGTAAGCTGCAATCGACGGGAGGTGGGGTGGGGGGAAGGCGCATTCGAGAGAGAAAATCGTAATCCACCCTTAACTTCAGACACAGAAGTTATACCCGGTATGGAAAACATTTCAAAAAATACGTCCGTGCAAAACTTGAACTAAGCACATTAGTGCATACACAACCTGACTTAGATATTAGTGAATGTATAATTTCTTGTTCAAAGTTTGAGAAGGTTGATCAAGCCCAACCTTAAAAATCAGAAATTTTTTAGTAGAGAAAAAAATTAAAAATTCACAAAAAAAAATGTGTATTTATCTGCAGAAGTTTCGGCTTACACTTTTAGTCATCTTCAGAGCTATCGTGAAGGCGAGAGGGGACATCTTGCCGCCTGGATTTAAAATTTTATCTACTGAAAATCTCTACGGTCAACAACTTTTAATTTGATCAGAAATTTTGGGTTTTTTCTTATTTGGAGTTACATTTAATTTTAGTATTTCTGTCGTAAAGATTTATATTTTCATTATTAGCCTTCTGGCTTTTGCATAATTTTCCTACACTTCAACTTTTAGATTTCAATTTAATTTTCTATCTCTTTGCGTTCCTCAGGTTAAAACACAACTTCCTCTTGGGCAGATTTTTATAGGATGTGAGTGGTGATAGTGTAGAAAATTATTATTCTCCTATCTGAACCAATCAAACCTCATACTGTTCAGTTCATTGATTCAGATTTAAATTTACATTTTTTTTTCTTGGACTTAAAAGAAGGTAATTTTTAATTTTGTCATGTTTATTTTTATTTTTTTAATATGTCTTATAGTCTTCATTACTCACCAATAGCAACTAAAACTTATTGCAGTCCTCTTCTTAGCGCTACAAGAGACTAATTGTGAAGTGAAGCCTCAAAATTTAATTATGTTCTTAAAGATCTTCTTTAATAAGGGTTTTATTTTTAATTGTCACAAAATATAAGCTTAATGAAAATATATAATACCTAAACAATTAATGAGAGGAAACAGAATAAAAAAATCTATCTGTCCTCGCCAGGAATCGAACCTGGATCTCCTGCTATCCGGGCCGGTGTGCTGACCGTTACACCCACCACAAGGACTAGCTAGATATCTCACTCAATTCCCACTACATTAGCGAGAGCCTAACTTACGAGAAAGACGAGAACTTCGTCTTAAACTCGAAGTAGCTGACATTGTCATACATTTTGTCGCTAATGTAGAGGGAATTGAGTGGGATATCTAGTTAGTCCTTGTGGTGTAACGGTCAGCACACCGGCCCGGATAGCAGGAGATCCAGGTTCGATTCCTGGCTGGGACAGATAGATTTTTTTTTATTCTGTTCGGGATAAGTATAAAAACGAAGAATTAAATATTATTAATTCTGTTCAAATGGAGAGTTTTTTGACCGTAGATATTATTCTTATATGATTTTAGTAAGGGTTCGGTCAAGGTAGATCCAAAAAAAAAATACAAATTTAAAAAATGTGTATTTTTTTAAAAGTTTATCTGCTAACGTTTCGGCTAACATTGTAAGCCATTTTCAGGGCTGCCTATCAGGAAGACGAGAGCGGACGTCCTGTCCCTAAGTTCACANCTTTCTGATTTTAAATATCTCACGCCTAGTTCCTTAATGTTTACAGAAATATTTTAAGTTAGTGAAGAGTTATCTATTTAAATAGATCTGTTCATCGGGGTTCGGTCAAGGTAGATCCAAATCTAATTTAAATTTTTGTTTTTTTTATCTGCCTTGACCAAACCCCAACTAAAATCCTCTAAGAATTATTAATTTTGGTCTTTCTCTTAAACTTCCCTCACTTCCACACAACCACATTCTCTCTGATCTTAAATTATGTTCATAATGTGGTCAAAGATTGTATATATTCTATCTTCAAGCTTTTTTTTTTTTGTTTACTTTTCACTCTGTTAAAAGGTTATAGTCGTGGGATTATCCGATAAAAGCCTGCAAGGGTACTGGTTAAGAATCACAGGGCTAAGCTTTAGGGATATCCAGGAACGTAACCTATCACCCCTCGGACACCTCTGTAAACTTTTTAAAGACGTGCTCCCTAAATGTGAGTCGGGATTCAGTGTAGTGGTACTGGGCGTCCTTTGAGTACCCGCACGTTCTCCCTTTCTGGACTTTTGTTAGCTTTATACTTCGAAACCTTACTTAATTTTTTTTTTTTACTAAAGTTCCACTAAGCATAAGTGTGTTATATAGTTATCTGAGATAACCTTAGTCAAATATTATTTCTCAGCTCTAAACAACAGTATAATCAATAGTGATCCACCCAATGGGATAAGGTGGTACTCTATATCCCACCTGTTCTTAATTACTACATATTGCAGCTGCGAGTGTTTCATTTTCTATATATACTGTCTCCATATACACACACACATACACATATATATATATATGTATTTTTTGTGAAATTATAAATTGTCTATGTATATTGTAATTCTCTTTTTTTTTAATTCGCCTTTTGAGACCAAAACTTAGTTATCTTGGAATGCAAGTCCTTTCCCGTGTGAACGTTTCTTTACACTTACATTTTTCTTTAACTAGGAAGTTCCCTGAAAGCANATCCATGGATTATGCACAATTATACACACATTCGTGTATGTGTGGGTGGGTGGGTGGGTGGGTGGGTGGGTGATATTGTCCTGATTGAATCGTAAATGCAGATTGCTTCGTCTTGGTCCGAAGGCTCATGGGATATTCATGTATTCACAAAACGCCTGCTAATTTATGTATTTGTCAGAAGTCTCTCAAGAGAAATTATAAACGTCTTATCTTATCGACAGTGCAATCACTCCCGTCAATTTTCTAGATTTGTACAAACCCCTCGACAGTTAATTAAAAGGACTGAATTATTGCTTCCAGATTTCCTCCATTTGTTTGTTTAAAAAAAAATTTTTTTTTTTAAGTACATCGTTATGTTGCTGAAATTTTCCTGGGACTCTTTTCTTAAATGATGATGGCGGAGCTAAGAAATATAGCTCCCTTTGCACTTCACCGTTATTGATATTGATAATGCATCATTTTTAAGCAAATTTATTTTATTGATATTCAATGATTGATAATCACACATAGTACACGTACACATATTTCAAACATTATGAAATACACCTGAGCAATCAAATTTAAGAACGTAACCCATTAAAGTTTGTAATCAGTAGATTAAATTATTTTTGTAATAAATTAACTTATACTAATTTTTGTGTTCTTTTCTTATTATTGACCCTTAGACCACAAAAATATGAATAGTGATTGCAGAGCAACCTATGAAGTATTAGCAGCATTTAAAATCAAGTAGACCTAATTATTTTCTACCCAAGCCATTCGTTAAATTCATTAATGGCTTGGAATCAATAGAAAGACCAAAATTATTGTTTACAAATAAATTAGTTAAAACAAGTTGGTACTAAAGAAATTTTCTAACGTTTGTCTACAGTAATATTTTTACGATTGTTATCATCAAGGAAGATTTAAATGGTTGCTTACATGCTTTGGCCATAAGCGAACTTATCCAAAGGTTTTTGAAGAAAAGTTAAAATAGTGTTCAAAAGGAGAGTTTGTTGGCCGTAGATATTATTCTAAGATGATTTTAGTTGGGGTTCGGTCAAGGTAGATCCAAAAAACACAAATTTAAAAAATGTATTTTTTAATAAAGAATTATCTGCCAACGTTTCGGCTTGCATTGTAAGCCATCTTCAGGGCTGTAGAAATACAATGTCATGAGAATACAATAATAATTGAAATTAGTATAATAGAGAATTNTGACATTAAGAAAAGAACTAATAAAAACTGCCTTCACAAAACACATCATTCATGAAGGAGACACGTTCGACATCGAAAGCATTATTATTCTTTACACAACTCTATGAACACAAAGGCCTATTATCTGAAACCGTACACATAAACTTACAGCACAATCCAGGTAGCGACAGAACTGAAATAGATCAAATTTCTTCATCTTGAAACATTTTGAACATTGTGAAAAACTATCAGCCCTCCTCCTAAATCAATAAAGTCAACCTGTCTAACTTGTCTTCTATATCCTTAGTTCTTCTAATTCCGAAATAATTCCCACCTTTTTAACCCTAGTGTTTCCCACTTTGATGCAGGCCGCTCTTCCTATATGCCTACCACCTCGCATTCCACACCCTTCTCTTGTCCGTCTTAAGTTTTCCTAATTTCCAAACCTTACCACTCAGTCATAAACATTTTATCCCCTCGACTTCATGATAGGTAGCTATGGTGAAATTTGTACTCGTTTTGTTATAGTTTTTCCACCGCATTTGATTTCACATTACTTTTAGTTACGTCAATTTTATGTCATAAGAATGTAAATCATATAGTTTTTTTTTTAATGACATTGTATTTCTACAGCCCTGAAGATGGCTTACAATGTAAGCCGAAACGTTGGCAGATAATCCTTTATTAAAAAATAACTTTTTTAAATTTGTGTTTTTTGGATCTACCTTGACCGAACCCCAACTAAAATCATCTTAAAGTTAAAATAGTGTATTCGGTTTCTCTACTTACATTTCTAAAAATCTTACTTAATTGTAGATTTAAGTAGGGGAATTTTGGGTAATTTGAAACTTTTGGAGAGATTTAAAAATAGATGAAATTTTAAATTATTAACATCAGTGTTATAATAAATTGTTAAAATAATGACAAATCAGTCATTATTTAGTTATTCTCAAGAAAGATGACTCTCTCCCTCCAACACCCCTAATGCCCTGAAAAACACCTGAATTTTTGGCCCATACGTTACGGATGTTGAAAACCTTTTTTTTTTTTTCTTAAAATTCCAAGACCAAATCCCCGACCAATCACTCCTCAACCTGTTTTAAGAATACTTTATAGAATATAATAGGTTTAACTGTAATTTACTTTATCCCATCCCTTGCCACATTATACTAAAAATTCTCATTAAACAAGGCATATTAAAATTTAATGGTGAAATTCCACCACCTGAATTTTAAATCTCTTTTTTACAACTCTCATTCTCTTTTCAGCCCTGAAGAAGGCATCACATGATGTGCGAAAGCTCGGCAAATATCAACAAGTTAACACGGTCCAACCCGGAAGAAGAAACGGTAAATTAAATTCAACTGTCATAAATTAGCAATATTAAATACCAAGTAGTAAATGTATGAACAGACAAAAACAAAAGGAACAATTGAAGCAAATATTAATCACGATGAAAAATAGAACTTGAAAAATAAATAGAACATCCATATAAAAAAAAATTATGTTACACCCATTCATTTAAAAATNATAATACATTCATATATGAATATATAATTTTTTTTATTGACTTCTGGAGAAATTTAGCAATTGAATTATTTTTTGAGAATTTTTATCGATATTTTTTATGATATTACCTATTAGACAACGAAAGTAATAGCCACTAAAATATAGTGTGGTTTTTATGACTTTTGAATATATATATACAGTCTACACTATATGGGTCAAAATTTAGTCTTTTTTTTAAATCAAGTTCGACGAGTAGCTGTTATTGTAACATATAACATAAACTCTTTCCAGAAGATTAAAATTTAAAAGAGCTCTTGTCCTAATAATGTTTCTTTTGTATCAATAATATAACTGTATAATAAAATGAATTCTAAAAATTTGAAAAAAAAAAAAATATATCTATCTTACATAACATTAAATTGTCTACAACGATGATAGACAATAGTAATTGAGGCAATAATGACCCTCAGTGGTTGCCATGCCTTTAATATAAAAAAAATAAAAAAAACTCTTTCCAGAGAAAATCCTCAATAGATTCATTCCCTAGGAACATGCAAAAAGCCGAAACAAGTAACAAATTAAGTCCAAATCAAACTTTTTTTTTCTTCCAGTTTTTTGCCCTACCCTAAGTTTGGGCCTTCCTATTCTCTATATTTGTTCTTAATATTGTCTCTACTCACTCCCAGCATGACTTATAATTCCCTCTCTCCCTCATACTCTTCTGAAAGAACCCATGTTGCCTTCTATGTCAACAGTCAGTCCATGGATATGAAGAATATTATCATAACAGTTGGACCAATAGCGCCAAAGAAAGAAAAAGAGAAACAACAATTAAGGGGGATGTTTTATTCAAAGAGTGAGTCTCAAAATTTTGACACGGACATAAAACTGTTTTATATTTATATTTAACAATTTTATGTACATTTAAAGCACATTGGCCGGCCTTTAACTTGCAGCACAAATCATTTTACCGTAATATATTTCCAAAAGTTGCAGAACATATATATATCTCAGTGTTATAATAAATTGTTAAAATAATGACAAATCAGTCATTATTTAGTTATTCTCAAGAAAGATGACTCTCTCCCTCCAACACCCCTAATGCCCTGAAAAACACCTGAATTTTTGGCCCATACGTTACGGATGTTGAAAACCTTTTTTTTTTTTTCTTAAAATTCCAAGACCAAATCCCCGACCAATCACTCCTCAACCTGTTTTAAGAATACTTTATAGAATATAATAGGTTTAACTGTAATTTACTTTATCCCATCCCTTGCCACATTATACTAAAAATTCTCATTAAACAAGGCATATTAAAATTTAATGGTGAAATTCCACCACCTGAATTTTAAATCTNTACGTTGGATATTGGAAGGCTTGGCGGAACCCCACAATTGTGCACAGTAGGTCCAGATTGGTCTCTAAAAAATAATGTTTTCTAGAGCGTCAGTTTATTTTCTATCAAGTTTGGAGTACTTATTTATGTGTCTGTATAGAAGTACATATCGCCGATTGAGTTCTTGTCTTTGAATTTTAGTATGTTCTCCCCTTGTAAGTCGTGAGTCAAGATGGAACCCAAGGTAACGAACGGAATTTGAATATGGTAAAGGAATGTTGTTAAGTTTCACAATTTCAGGGGAGTATTTGTTCCGCAATTGGAAATTAACTTGAACGTATTTTACTTCGTTGATTTTTTCCAGGTGATCTTGTTGGTTTTTAGAAGTATTTTCAAGGTCGGGATGGGAGGACAGAATGGCTTTCCCACCGACAAAACATAACTTTCCTCCATATTCTTATTTTCGGCTAGTAATACCCTACAAGTCGCTTACTCTTATTTCTATGGGAAACGCCAATACGCTTAGAAGACTACAGAAGTTTTATACAGCTACTGAGCGTTACTTTAACTAAAAGTTGAATTCCCTTCCGACTGCAAGACATTCCTTTTCCAGCCAGGACAGTCCTCACCTCATGCGGAGGACTCATGAGCCGGACGAAGGGCCACTAACTCAAACCGCTCCTGATAATAGAAAACGCTCATCTGAAATTCCATCAGGCAGTAAGTTCCCGCGAGGGGTAAGGTATGAGCCACTTAGCCTTCAAGTGGATCCTGTGGTTCAACCCTTGGGACAAACTTTTCTCCAGAGTAAATTAAGCAACTCTCGACAAGACTTGTTATCTTCTAAATTAGACTTTGATCCTAAATATGGTACATACAACAATACAGAAATTATATATATACATATAGATGCATTTATACAGAAAATTAAACTCTCGCGGCTTTGATGTATATATAATAAATAAGAACAGGTGGGATAAAGAGTATAGTGAACACACACACAAAAAAAATAACAATGAGTAAAGTTTTCGGGAAGATTTCTCGAATTTCGTCAGCGAGGAGTGAAAAGAGCAGTCTTGCATAGATCACTGAATATATAATACATTTATGTATGAATATATAATTTTTTGTATTGACTTCTAGAGAAATTTAGCAATTGAATTATTTTTTGAGAATTTTTATCGATATTTTCTATGATATTACCTATTAGACAACGAAAGTAATAGCCACTAAAATATAGTGTGGTTTTTATGACTTTTGAATATATATATATACATATAGATGAATTTATACAGAAAATTAAACTCTCGCGGCTTTGATGTATATATAATAAATAAGAATAGGTGGGATAAAGAGTGTAGTGAACACACACACAAAAAAAATAACAATGAGTAAAGTTTTCGGGAAGATTTCTCGAATTTCGTCAACGAGAAGTGAAAAGAGCAGTCTTGCATAGATCACTGAATATATAATACATTCATATATGAATATATAATTTTTTTTATTGACTTCTGGAGAAATTTAGCAATTGAATTATTTTTTGAGAATTTTTATCGATATTTTTTATGATATTACCTATTAGACAACGAAAGTAATAGCCACTAAAATATAGTGTGGTTTTTATGACTTTTGAATATATATATACAGTCTACACTATATGGGTCAAAATTTAGTCTTTTTTTTAAATCAAGTTCGACGAGTAGCTGTTATTGTAACATATAAAATGAACTAAGTTCATTGTTAGTAAAGTCGAAACAATAGTAGAGGGGATAACCCAAGTCAATTGCGCGTTAAAACTTTTTTATACGGACTAAATATTTAGTTTATATTGATGAAAATCAAAACAGGTTTTTCTTTGAGTTTTTAGGTAAAGGGCATATTTTAGTACTTACAGAGCGAAATTCATTAATAGGAGTGGAGTTTACTTGAACTGTAATTTGTAACTTAAAGGACTAGTAGCCTTTTTTAATAAAATTAGGCATATATTTTTTAAATGCCAAGAAAAATTTGCTCAATGGGGTGGGGATTAACTGAATGTCCCGTGTAAGTACAAAATGTCTTTTCGCTTCGGTGTGCCTAATATTTAGTTTTGTGTAATCAAACTCAACAAAGATATATTTATTTATGAAAGGAAAGATTTTATGAAATAGAAACAGGGAAATTGAATAATTGAGATAAGAGTTTACCAGAACTGTAAATTTCAACTTTATGTCTTAGCCACAATTAATCGTTTTTTGTTGTTGTTGTTTTTTAAAATGAAAGTGAGCATATCTCTTCTTAATTAAAAATGAATGGATTAGTTCGTTATTAAGACAAACCGGAAGATAAGGAGTGGGGGATTACCAAATAGATCAATTGCAAGTACAAAATGTTATTTCTCTGCGTTGAGAGTAATATTTTATTTAAAACAGTGAAACTGAACCCAGATTTGTTTATTGGTAAAAAAAAAATATTTTTTTATCTTAGTGTAGAGGATTACAGGTAACTTCGAAAGTTCAAATTGAAAAAATCATGAAAGACGAAACTGAGAAATTTGTATGGTTTAAAAAGCTTAATTGAATTTATCAAAAATAGAAGATATCAGCAGTTTATTTATTTATTTATTTTTGGG
>KZ811512.1:7274-22453 GCA_000696205.2 Oncopeltus fasciatus | reverse complement strand
GAGAGAGAGAGAGAGAGAGAGAGAGAGAGAGAGAGAGAGAGAGAGAGTGAGAGTGTGTGGGGGGGGGCATGATAGGGAGGAAGAGTGCTGGAGAAGACGAGAGAAGAGAGAAATCCGGGTGAGATGAGAATGGCGAAAGCCTGAGGTAGAAAATTGGTCAAAGATCTAAGGGGTGTTCACCCCCCAGGCCATATGACAAATGAATTTCGTCCATTGTAGCACACATACACACCTGAGCGACACCCAAGAACCAAGGCCCCTTTTACAGCACCTCCTCCCTCGCCTCGCTCCGTTTTTTCGCTCTACGTTTTCATAATTTTTTTTCTTCTCTTTTGTAAGTGTCCACTCTTTGTCAGCCATCAATGGTAATATGAGACCTATTGAATTCAGGATCTGTAGAAAAACTCCTGGAATCCATGTCACCTTTTGTCGGGAGATAAATACATTATAAATAAAAGTCTATCGATAAACCGGAATACTCATATACAAGGTACAACTCCCATATTTCACTAAAGATTGACATAAATAAGAGTGAATGACTAATTAATTAATTAAAAATTTAGAAAATTAATGGGAAATATAAATATCCACACGGCCAGTTCCCAGTTATTCACGAAGAGAAATTCAGGGGGAGGAACGCAACTGTATTTGTTACATTATTGTTATAGTAAATAAATAAAGTTACAGATGACTCATATTATATTGTGTAATTTTTTTTTTTGCTATTACAAAATTATAAATTTTGGTCTTCCTCTAAAGCCTCTTCTCCCTCCCACCACTGATGTCAATAAAAAATGCATTATTTTAAAGGTCTACAATGAAAAGCGTTAATTCAGAATTTCGTTTCTATATTAAAAAATAAAATAAAAAGAGGTCCTGACCACACCAAAAATGCAACCGTAAATGACTTTCTTAATGCAAACGAAGAGTTTTTGACCGTGGAGATTATTTGTAGATAATTTCTTGGGATTCAGTCAAGGTTGATCCTAATAAATACATTTTTAAAAAGATCTACAAAAAAAAATAAATTAATGAATTACATAAATAACCATTATAAATAATTTATTATTTTTTAGATTTAATATTTATTTATTGAGGCACTTTTTTTTTATTTTATTTTTTCCACAGAAACTCCTTTGTTCAAATATCATTACTTCACCTTGAAAAATAATGCTATAGAATAAATATTTATTTGGTTGTGGTTTATTATCCCACGTAAATTTTAAACAATTAATGAGTGGGATTATTATTCCCACTAATTAATTTTTTAATGGTATAGAATGTTCAGGTCACGGACATGCCATTGTTAGCCTTTTAAAATATCCTGAAATTTTCAATTACTTTCATTATACTTCTGGTTAAATTTTATGAATTAAAATCAGAATTCGATTTCTATTCATTTTAAATTTAATTTTCTTTCACTACCCTTTTATTGAAATTCATTGATCTTTGTCAATGACATAGGGTTTTTTTTTTTTTACAACCGTATTAATATACAATAACTTCGCTTGTACTTAGTGCCCCGACCTATACAGCCTGTCCCAAGCCAGAATCAAGGAGGAAGGATCGATACGATCTTGTTACCAAACCTGGCTCAAGCTGACTGGTTGGTAGTGCCCTCTAAGGGCTCCAGTCTGAGGGTTACCAGACCAGGGTGACTGAGCCCTATGACGAGGCAACCCCTATAATCATACTATTGGCAAATAAGCTGATAACTTGTCTATCCGAATTTAAAAATTACTCGGGAATCGAAAGTTCGGCCCTAAGCCCCCGCAATGGCGGCTACAGGATATAAGTAAATTAATATTTAGAAAGAAGCACGGGTGATCCTTTGATAACGTCTTTGAATTCACGAGCCAAAGGAAACAGGTTCGATACTGTGCACAGTCAGTCTCTTATTGCTGGGAGACTGTTTGTAATGATCTAGGGGTTTAATTCTTGGTGTACTCTTGGGAACACTCAACCTTAATATGGTACCACTAATCATTGAATGAAAAAAAATCAGAAAAGATTACTCACCTCAAATCTTAACAAATAAACGGATCCGTAGTGTTTACGTGTTGTGAGGCAAATATTGAAGAAATAGTGAGAATAATAATAGAAGCTAGTTTTTACTGGGAAATTTGAAAATGGGTGCCTCCAATTTTAGATGCCACCATCTCTTTTGTCCATCATAAGTAATCCTTCCATATTATGCCTTGCCCTTTCAGCCAATATGTAGGAAAACTTTTAATATACAAGTTCCTGCAGATCTTCAATCTCTGGCAGAACCCATTTCCGTTTGCAGCTGCTGATGCAATGACCATTGTCTTATTCCACGGGGTAAAATGCCAGTGGGAATCCTCATGTTAAACGAAGCTCGTGAAGGGAGAAAAGCAAACCAGCAAATTTCCCCGTGGAAATGAAGACATTAGCCTCGGGCTCACTCATATAACAATTACGGGCAGGCAGTGGTGTTATTGGCCCTGGAGATTGGTCATAAAGCCAATCGGTAACGCCCCATTAACTCCTGACCAATAACGGTAGTCATTTGAGTGAGCCTGTTCATTCAGTTGGGCCATTCACTGCCCTCCCCCCCACAACTTCAAAACCAGAAGGACATATTTGTCGGTCATCCTATTAATAGCGCCAATCAGTCATTGAATTCCTTTCCTGAGGTCTGAGGAATGCAAGAGTGCCATCAGGAATTTCCGTCAATCTGCAATGGTTTCGCTAGGTTTGTTCAGATTAGCCGCTAGATTTAACGAATCATCTTGTGCATAGAAATGTTCTCTTGCCCAATAACAAAGCACAAGCTAATAAAAAGTAATAATAACAAATTGTAGCAAAAATTCAAAATGAAGGTTAAGTTGAAGGAAGTCCTGCCAATGACTTTGAACGACTAAACGAACGTTTACCTCCTTCGTATCTTGTTCTTCTGCAATTAATTATCAAGCAAGTCTTTCATCAGTTTAATAATATCTAGACCAATATCGAAATAGTAAAAATACTGAGAATATTTAAAATCATATTAGAAAAATATAGTGTAATTCTTTGATCGTAAATATACTAATACAACAAAAAGTTTTTCTATTTGTTTGGATGATTTAAGCATAATTTCAGAGCACGAATTTTTTTAGTTGGTTGTCGTACAAAATCGGCCTGCAAAAAAATCATTCATATTTTACGCCCTTCAAATATATTCCTCTTGCTACTGTTCAAGTACTCTCAGTTGTTTACTAAGGCTCCCAGTTATACAATATAAATGGAGATCAAAATTACCTGTTTTACTTACGCCTTCTACAGATCTGTGACGTCATAACCTCTTCTTGTCAGAGTAGACTGGTTGGGCGTCCGGTTCCTCAAATACGGTACAGGTGGCTTCAATGTACGTAGAAAATGTACTCTGTTTTCCTACGGAAAAAAAAAAATTTCTCTCACTTCTTGATAAACTTCCTCATATTCAAATTTATTTCATCGCCATATTACTTCCATTTACCGTCAATAACTGAAATTTCATGCTGAATCTAGAAAATTTCAAATATCTTCATTGTTTATATTTGTGGCTTGACTTTCTGTTAATGCACCAAATAAATAATTAAATTAAATTAAATTTAAAAAAAAAATATATGTTACTCTTCGTTACATTTCGTTAGTTCACATTTCCACAGTACCTAGCAATATTTCCACAGTAGCAGAAATCAAATATCACTGTTATGTACAGACTTACATTTAGAATTCTTAGTCGCGATTAGCTGCGGATGAATTTGACACATCTCGGGACAAGAACTTGTCGGGAGGAGTACAAAGATGTTTGGCCCCTTGAAAGGACTGTGTGCTTCGTTAGTTAATNTTATGATAAATTAAACATGACAGAAAGGGCGCCAGTTAGGAAAGAAGTTAATTATCTATAAATAATACCATTGATGTTTAGAATAGAATTAAGATCTACATCTATCGAAGAATGTCCTTTCCACATGAGATATTTAAAGGAGGTTTGTATAAAAATAAAAACAGAAATATGCCCATAACATTGAAGCTGTGTAAATAAAACAAACTTATTTTTTACTTTATATTAGTTTAATTTAAATTGCATTTACATTAACATAAATTACTAATTTTATCTTATTCACAAGTATATTTTATTAATTCTATAATTTTTTTACAATTTCATTTAAAAATTAAAAGGAGGTTAACAAATAATAATTGAATTATGAATGGACGAATTGGACTCAACAGCTTCCTGCAGAACCTCATCAATTTCCATTAATGGTCAACCGGAGCCCTTCTTCCTGGCCAACGTCGTATCCCCACTGCTAAATTTTTCAAACCAACGTCAATGACACCTTTTCCTTCATAATTAATAATATTACCAGTTACTTGGCTGTGAATTTTTTTTCTAACAATACAAATATTTAAAATTACAAGAATTTTGTAGGAAACTCTCATGATTCTTCTTTAAAAACGACAACTAAACTAAGGTTTTTTTGAAGAAGTCGAATGGGGTTTAACAAGCTTAAAGAGTGCTCTAAAGAGATTATTAATTATTGTTAAGTTTTAAATGGGGTTAAGGAGTCCTTTAAAATCTCTAATTAGATAAATTACTTTTTTTTGCTAATTTATTTATGAATATAACTAAGATGGATAAATTCTTTATCCCGTTATTAATTTTCGCTCATTTCTCATATAATTCGTCATTTACTCCCAGTCAATCCAATCTTTTACGAGACATGGGATATCTGTTTAGTTTGCTTAGCGCCTGCTCGATGGGCTCTTTTCTGAAAGCAGCTTCAAAGCTTGGAATCACCCTGGAGACACGGAGGCCAGGGTAGGAGCAGACAGCGACAGACGCCACTATGGGCTGGAGAGCCCATATGGTCCAATAGGGAGGGGTGGGAGCAAGGTGTCCTGGATAGATTGATAGTCAGGGAGGACACCTGGATTCGACCCTCTCGCTGGACAGGGGGTGAAAAACAGCCCCCGGACACGGGTTTCGGTAGCCTTAATTCAAGATGTGTTGGCCAAACTTAATACCAACTTATTTTAACAAACAGAAATTTATTTTGTGCAGGGTATACTTTCACTAGGCATTAAATAGTCAGGGTGTGTTATTGTTTTTGATATTATTCTCCATCTCAGCTAATTCCCGTACTGTGAAAAAATTATTTTAATTAATACATTTTTTCACACAGAAAAATTAAACATTTAAATTAAATTGATAAAATTTTTGCTTATCAATAGTTATTTTGAGGATCAGGAAAGCGAAATGTGAAATAATGGAAAACGTGTCAAATAAGCTCATAATATATATAAAAGCGAATTCCTCAGTATCGCAGTTGATTAATATTTACATTTTAAATTTCAAATGTCATGTAAAATATATCTTTTATAAATAAACAAATGTATGTTGAACTTTGTTAAACTAAACTAAATGTTGCACCCGGTAAAAAAATAAATTACTCGTAATTTACATGAACTTAGCACTTCGTTTTGTATTTAAAAGCTACATGCCGAAGCCCATTGTAACAGATACAGAATTTGATTTAATTTTTTTTTAATTTGTGAACGCTAGAGTAGTTTTATATATATATATATATATATATGTGTGTCTCTAAGTAGTTATTCTAATAACCTTTTGCCCGTAACAATATATAGCCCTGTTGGTCATTCCCCTAGCTTCGCTCTCACTCATTAAATACATAACTGTGTGTGTGTGTTTATACATATATAAATGTCAGTCAGGTATATGCCGAATGTATAGACTACCCAAATTGTGAACACATATAANATATATATAATGTCATATATAAAGAGATATAGAGAGAAAGAGAGAGAGATCAAATAAAGTTTTTAAAAAAAACAACAACGGAAAGTAAATGAGTTAGTCAAGTAAACCAAACATATTCTCTGTGTTTCATCAAAGATGGACATATAAAGATGATGAGTAAATGATGAATTTAGTCTTCTAAGGCGGAGTGAGCTTGAGCGAAAAGATGATACCTCTGAGACTGGCAGGGAAGAAAGAGAGGGGGAAGAGATCGGCCATCACAGTAGTAATCACAAATCTATTTCTTAAAATCCTTAAGCGTTTTTTGAAAAAGTTTTAGGAAACATAAACGTTATAAATTTTCATTTTACACCAAGTATATGTTAATTAACAATTTATTTATTTCTAAATTATTAAATAGCCGTAAAATTTATTATAAAAATTTGACAAATGCTGTTGTATATACATGGTAAATTTGCTGATTCAAATTTACATTCTATCAATGGTGGAGAGAAAATATTAAAATTTTAACATTCCCAGTCGTAGCAGCTTTTCCACATTGTTAGTGATAACATCACTCTAATATTTATAATATTAAGTAGCCGTAAAGTATAATTCATTGAGATTTTCACTAAAGACGCTTATAAAGAGAGATATTTATGAATGTAACTAGGAGGGTTGAATGCCTACCCCTTCTCCCCTCTCCGGAGTTACTGACTGTTCCTCCCCTTGTGCAGCACTCGCTGAAGGCCTCTCCCACTCTCTCTCTTCAGGCCCGCTACCCCTTCCCCCTCTCTCTTTACAATATTGACAAATGATGTGGGCCCTCGGAGATGGGAGAGGAGCTCGCCATGGAGAAGAGAGTCTGACACCTCTTTTCGGCCGGCTCTTGCGGATTTCGAGCCATTTATCAATGGGATTGTTCTTCCATAGTCCCTGTCTCTCTCTTCCTTTCTTTTTCTCTCTCCNTTTTCTTATTAATTTTATAGATTTTTGTATACTATTTATCTTAATTAGGGTATATAAATTAATGAGGTTTATGAATTTTTTTAAAATTAAGTGTTAGCCACACATTCAAGCAGTTGGGGTCATTGAGGGAGGGGATATCTACAGGTTGTCACCCCTTTCTAAACATCCATAGCTAACGAAAAGCTTTTAGTAATAAATTGGGCGGGATTCGAACCCGCAGCGGCAGGATTGTGAGACCCCAACGGATCCCACGATCTACCCTGGCGCTCCGTTTGTTAATTAAAAATATAGCTTAGAAGAAAAAAGTATTGATATTATTTTTATGCATTTGATTATTTCGATCTTATTTCAATTAGTCCTATTGATAAAAAAATAAATATACATACATTATATCAGTTTTGGGTACTTAAAAAAGTCCCTGTTTCATCCTTTTTTACTTAAATTATTCAATATTACAAAAAAAATGCTAATGTATGGGTATATATTCATAAAGATTTAAAGGGGTGTATAAACAATTGTTTTATTTATTTTAACTTTATTTTAATATACAATTAATACTCAAATTGTAGTCCATTGTTATCTACCTTCATTAGCCATATGTTAGCCAATTTCCCGGTTCCACACTGAACTCACTCCTTGGTATGGCCGTCGAAGAAGTCTAGAACCGCAATTTCACATTCTGCACAATTATCATATATTTTTCCTAGAATAAAATAGGACATGGATAGAAATAATAATCCGATGGTGTGACTATATGAGNATATATATATATGTGCATTCTGTTTGCATGTACGGGTGAATGTATGTATAAATATATAATATTCGTTGGAGATGAAGTGGAATTTGATTTAAAATATTCATTTTTTATACAAATAATTAGTAGGTACTCTGTTATTATATCATTATTATAATTACGTATATCATTATGTTTTTAGTTTTTACGCTATTATTCGTTATATTATTACTTTTTATATTACTTACCTTTTTTTTTAAATACCCATCCTGCAATAATTGTATTGTGAAAATTATATAGTATCATTATACCCCTTTTAAAAATTATTTCATTTAGTAGATATAAGTTGAATAAAAGGAGTAAAAAAAAATAGCTACATGTGTTATATGGGGGAAGATAGACTGCTCTGGAAAGCTGAAGTGGCCATACCAAGTGGAAGAAGACCAAGAGTATGATCTAGAGAACTTTGCAAGGATCTTGTGACTTGGCTAGGATAGAGACGAGGAAGTGTTATGAAGGTGCTAGCTTCAGATGCAGAGAAATGTCTTTACAGAATCCAAAAGGTACTCCATGCTGATTGACATATAAAGAGATAAGAGATCTTGGAAGCATACCAATTTTCCCCATATTGCTGTATCACCACTGTACATTCCAAGTAAGCCTTTTAACATTAAAATAACGTTCCACTTTTCTCATATGTATGATCCTTTTGTCGATATGAAATCCTAAAAGTAAACGAAATTTTGCTAAATTGCCCTATTTTTACTCTAGATAATAGGGCAGTTTAGTAGATAACAGGTCTGTTATTATCACTCTAGAAAATAAGTTAGATAATTATCACTTTCTTAATACGATAGCTTCTTCATATTAAAAGAATAATCCACATTTGTTAATCCTTGATTAATTTGAGGATAAGAGGTACTGGATACAGAAGAATCTTTGCCTTGCTACTTATTAAAAGAATATTCTGGAATTCTCATATCCACAATTACCTTGAGAATTAGAAATCCTGAAAGAAGGCAAATCCTAACCATACTGCCATATCACCTCTCTACAAATTAAGAATGTTTTTGGTTTTTTTTTAGAGGAGGGGTAAAAAAATAATTCTACATTTCTTATATCTATGATTATTTTGGAAGTCAGAGGTCCCGAAAGCAGCCAAAACCCTTCCAATTATCTCTTCTAACATTTTAAGGCCGGTCTCTTGTACATTAAATGAAACCCACATTTCCCATATAATTCGTTACTTCTATGGCTCCTCTGACGACCAGAAACTTTCGAAAGTAGACGTAACTTCGCCATACTGCCCTGTTGCCTCCCTAGACTGGGGGAACAGATGTGCGGGGACTTCCTCGACACAATAGCGTGGGCAGACATTGCTGGAACACCCTCCCACTCTCCTCGCAAATAGTCAATACATCAGTCTGGCCTCTTCCCGTCGATTTAAATCGATTTTTCTCATGCTAATACAGCCCGAGCGAAGAGAAGGAGAGATTAGAAACGCCTTACTCACAATTGCCATTTTTAAGGGCCCCTCGCCAATTGTGGCATATGTTGTAAGGCACCATATTTTTTAGGCATTTCATGGACATTTGCTTTTTGAGGGCGTTAAATAATCTCTGAATCTCTTACAGTATGACGACACCACTATGTGCTTACTGCACTCCAAGACAGGAATGAATCTTAAGCCTTAGCATAAATTTCCTACGTACTTGTTATCACAGTATATATATGGTATAACTTCAGTCATGGATATCCTTCCATAAATAATGAATAAGGCTGAAAAAATCAACATAAATATGGCCAATAAACACTGTATTACTATTGAAGGTATCTTCGAGAAATCCTATCCAGGACACAGCATCTTATTTTGGCAAGGTAACTTTATGAAGGAATAAACATATACATGTTATATATCATTATACATTTTTTTTATTAATATGCCTTGTTTTTTTTTTTAAACTAAGCTTAATGAAAGAATAAAATAACATTGGCCTATTAGCTATATCACAATTAAATGAAGGAAGGACATTCAGACTTCGAGCTTCACTGTAGGAAGAAAAGAAGAAATGTCAAATATTAATTTTGAAATTCGATACTTTCTTCTGTTTCCATAATTTGCTTTACTTATAATTATATTATTACGTATTGAGTTTTAAATTGTTAAATTTAATGTATTATATATATATATATATATTCATATGGGAAACATGGGAGATCAGCTTTGTTTACGCAGCTCTTGAGTAACGAATTTTTTGTTTTTCTCTTATAAAATTACAAAATCACAATTATAATTCACTTATAAAATTCTAGAACATATATTATGTATGTTGATTATATCTTGAGAAATATGGTCTAATCACGTTTTGTTCATAAATATGTTTGTTGTAAACCCATTATTTGCTTTATTATAGTTTACAAACGAATTAACAAATTACGCTAATTTTTTGTTAAAAATATNTAAGCCATATACACATATTTATTCCTTTTTGACTAAAATTATTCGATATCAAGTCAAAAATACTATTGTATGATCTTACATATTCATAAAATATTGTTTAATTAAGCTAAACTGATCTTAACTGTTTTATACATTCAAAAGATATGTTTGGATATTTCCAATAAAAACTAAATTTGAAAATAAGCTCAAATGGAGAGTATTTGACTGAGGGTATTATTAGTAGAGAGAACTTTTTGGGGTTCGTTCAAGGTTGATCCAAAAAAATTCAGTTTTTGGATCAATCTTGACCGAACTCCAACAAATTCTCTAACAATTAAAAATAAACTTTCTCTGAGCTGTCTTTAATTTCACTTGAATTCACTAATGAGTTGGGTAATGAGGATAGCTTTACTTTGAAATAAATCTTTATCAGTATTCGTAAACGTTTCCTAGTTCGTTTTGTAGGTCAATAAATAAATATATATTTTATTATCAAGACTTCTTTTTCTCATCTTTTACTTGTCAATGAGTAGTATTCCAGACATAAAATAATTTTATTTTAAAACATATATTTCATGGACTTACAACGATGGTGCCAGCTCTGGCGCATTAAGGTTAACGAAAGCAAATGCTGTCATGTTAAGTTTACACTAAGGAAGAAACAGCCTGGCAGAGTTTACTTTAATGATATTTCCATTCCTACTTCCGACTGGGTCAGGTATCTGGGCTTTCATCTTGACTCTCGACCAACATGGAACACACACACAAAAATCAAAAGACAGGAACTAAATAGGAGATTTGGACAACTTTACAACCTGTTAAACCGCAAGTCAACTTTAACCGTGACTAACAAACTTACTCTTTATAAGACACTGTTGAGACCTATTTGGACTTATGGAGTCGAACTGTGGGGAACTGCTAAACCATCCAACATCCAAAGAATACAGTCCTTCCAATCCAAAACCCTAAGAATCATAGTTGATGCACCCTATTACGTAACCAACTCCTTACTCCACAATGACCTTGAAATCCCGTTTGTAAAAGAAGTTATCACAACCCGTTTTAATAAATTCCACTCTGCCCTTTCCATGCACCCCAATCCTCTAGCCCAAACTCTATCTAGTAGTACCCATCCTAATAACCCACCACGCCGCCTGAATAGGAAATGGCNATTTCTACGGTCAAAAACTCTCCATTTGAACTTTTTTTGTTTTTATTTTTATCTTAGGGGGCCTATTCTGTTTCATTAGACTTTACTATTAAAAATGAATATAATGATTTAAATGATACATCATAATTAAAGAGTTGATTATATTATCCTTTTATCAAGTATTTATATTGTCATCATATAAGGGTTTAAATTAATTATTAACTTAAATACAGGATTAAGTAGCCAATTAGTGCAATTTATCTCTTTGCTAAAAAAGCTATATAAACTATGACTGCACTTTTCTTATTAAAATTTAGAGTTGACAAAGCGTAAAAGACATATTTAATTTTTCTAAAGAGATTATACCTATATAAGGATACTGAAGGATACTTAATCTAAGTTAGTTGATATTATTTTTGAAACGAACTCTTTTTTTTTCATCTAATCTTATTTTTTTTATTTTTCTGGATTCCAAGCTTTTTAAGAGGTGGTATAATCACGTCAAGCATAGGGTGAAACGATGAATGAGAGTGATGAAAAGATGACCACTCAAATTGAAAGCAGCATCATCATATCCTATCCAGGACACAACATTTTACGTTCGCAAGGTAACTATAAGAAGGACTGAGGACATAAAAGTTATATTTTATAATATTATTTTAGTTTTGCAGAACACTTCATAAAAGAAAAAAATACTATCTCAATTCAAAGTAACAAAATCGGTGAGCTAGTTATCTTTAAAACGAAGGAAAAGACGACATTGGGACTTTGATCCTTACTGAAGGATGATAATAAGAATGTAAAGTATTAATTCTCATATTCAAGATAAATGTGTTTTCGTATTTCAGAATTATATTTCATTTTTATGTTATCTTTGGCTTATTGAATTTTAACTTGTTAAATGGAATGTATTTTTCTTATTAATTTTATAGATTTTTGTATACTATTTATCTTAATTAGGGTATATAAATTAATGAGGTTTATGAATTTTTTTAAAATTAAGTGTTAGCCACACATTCAAGCAGTTGGGGTCATTGAGGGAGGGGATATCTACAGGTTGTCACCCCTTTCTAAACATCCATAGCTAACGAAAAGCTTTTAGTAATAAATTGGGCGGGATTCGAACCCGCAGCGGCAGGATTGTGAGACCCCAACGGATCCCACGATCTACCCTGGCGCTCCGTTTGTTAATTAAAAATATAGCTTAGAAGAAAAAAGTATTGATATTATTTTTATGCATTTGATTATTTCGATTTTATTGCAATTAGTCCTATTGATAAAAAAATAAATATACATACATTATATCAGTTTTGGGTACTTAAAAAAGTCCCTGTTTCATCAATGTATCTATTCCTTTTTTACTTAAATTATTCAATACTACACAAAAATACTAATGTATGGGCATATATTCATAAAGATTTAAAGAGGTGTATAAAAAAAATTTTTTTTTATCTTTGTTGTAATGTACAATTAATACTTAAATTGTAGTCCATTGTTATCTACCGTCATTAGCCATCTGTTAGCCAATTTCCCGGTTCCTCACTGAACTTACTCCTTGGTATGGCTGTCGAAGAAGTCTAGAACCGCAATTTTACATTCTGTACAATTATCATATATTTTTCCTAGTTTAAAATGGGACATGGATAGAAATAATAATCCGATGGTGTGAGGTCTTGACTATATGAGGGATGGGCAGTATATCTTATATGCTTAAAGGAAGAGAGATTTCACTCTTTCAAATAAATATAAGATGAAGAATCTATTCTATAAATAAATAATTGTTTTAATAGAGAGTTAGTTACAAGTATCTTTCTAAAATCGTGTAGCTCCCTGAATTTTGTTCTTTCCAGACTTAGTAAATAAGTCCAGGGAGAGAGCTGGACTAAATTTATTTATTTATAAATTTATTTGGTTAATGGTTTGTTAGCTGTCGAGTATTATGCTAAAGAAATCATTCAGGGTTTCGGTTAGCATTAGAAAAATAAAATCTTCGAAAATTGTTGGGTAATTATTTTATTATTTCCTACGTTTTAACTTAACTTGTATGTAATCATCAAGGCGATAGTGATGTCAGGAGAGATCTCCCGGGGAGGTTTAGGGTCACATCTCAGCCTACCTAACTAAACGGGAGTTTAAACAACTCTCTATACATCATCACCTACCTGATGATGACTTTCAGAAATCTTTTTTGGAGGCGGACTTCCTTTTAACTCCTTACATACAAGAAAAAAAACAGGGAAATTAATTGTCTGTCATCCTAGGCCTTACAGAAATACAAATAAAAATATAGTTTCAGAAGAGGCGTATGAAGGAGAAGAAGGCAATTAAGAATGTTATCAATGAACGATTGATTTTTGAGGATGCTCTAAATATGGAGGAAGAGTTTGGGGATTTTCCTGACACTACAACGTTTGTGATAGAGTTTCTTTCCCAAACCCTCGGACCCTCATTCCTCTCCCCCAGGATGGCTCAACTTTAGAGGGATAATATAACTGATATCAGGGAAAAACTCAAGTATATCTTATAAGGTTCTTTTAAAGATAGTCTTTAGTACGTACATTATTACCTTAATAAATTGTTCCTAAAGTTTAATTTTTACCATACGTTGTAAGGGTTTTAAAACCTTACTTTACATTTAATTTAATTTAACCTTTTTAAAACCATTTAAATTGTACAATAACGCATAACTATTTGATTTTTCCTTTCATCCAACTAGTGGTTTTAGACTAATCATTTTACAGATAATGGTTTAAATTAATTTTGAAACTAACTCTTGCTTTTAACTCTATACCTACTAATTCCTTGTTATTTTGTTTAATTTCAGGCTTTGTAGGAGGTGTTTAAACTTCATCTAAGACATGGTTCCTGAAAAAAAAAAGAATAAGGGTGAAGAAATAACGGGAAAGTTGACCACTCAAGACTGAATTGCCATTGAAGGCAACATCGAGAAATCCTTTCCAGGACATCTTCTGGCTAGGTAACTATATGAAGGACTAAACATATACAAGTTGTATGTCATTATACTTTTTTAATTTACACGCTTTTTTTTTCACTAAGCTTCAGTTAGAGAAAAAATTGTTACCTCAATTCCAAACCTTCTAATAAAAGTAACAACAACGAAGAATTAGATATCCCACAAACAAATGAAGGAAGTACATTGTGCCTTACCTAGGGATAAAAAGAAATGTCAAATGTTAAATTTGAAGTTTGACATACGTAAAAAAAAAAAAAAATCTTTCAGTGTATGCCGTAAGTATGTTATTTACTCATCTCCAGTAAATAAATCAAGTTATTTACTATTGAAAGATAAACATATTTTAAATAATTTCTCGTTTTCATCTAATTTATTTTTATATGTCTAATCGCTGGCCTGTCCATTTTCAGCATAGTGTGTGATTTCAACAACATGAATAGAGATCTATGGTCTATAGAGGCTCTACCTTTATAAAGCATATAACTATTTGACCTTTACGCTTTATGAATAGAGGTTAGTCAGGGATTAAGTCTTTGGGAGCTGAAGAATTAAAAAATGATTTAGTTACTGTTGAGCAGTAGTCTCTAACTCTCCCCACACCCCATTTGCCCTGATGAAGCCTGAAATTTAGGCCAAAACTTTGTCAAAAATAAAAACCTTTTATAAATAATAATTTTTGTTGTGGTATATTATCCCAGGTAAATTTTAAACAATTAATGCGAGGGTATTAATAGAATAAAAAAAATTTTATTCTATTAATGCTCTCGCATTAATTGTATAAAAACCTTCTTTTTTTTTACAAATCCATTTTTAATTCTTCAGCTTCTAAGACCGAATACCTGACAAACCGCATTAGAATTTCGTCACTCTATTTCAAAAGTGACGATGCGACATAAATACAGCGCTTACTGACATAAATATAATTATAAGTAAAGCGTATTTTTTGTATCAGACGAATTGAAATTTTTTTTTTTTTTTTTGCATAATGTACGTCATGTTTTGTTTGATTTATTTGAGATAAATACACAAAAAAAAAAAATTAAAAAGCTTATCAAATAGTTAACCACAAATTTTAGTTGGCAAATTATAATTAAATGACCTTTCAAACTAAGAGCAGTGTGGAGGAGGCTAAAGAAGGTCGCGCGCCATCCTGGCGAGTATTGGCGG